>JAQIXU010002241.1:0-12851 GCA_034701245.1 Strigamia transsilvanica
GATAAATTTTTGAAAATGTTGATAAATTTTTGAAAATGTTGATAAATTTTTGAAAATGTTGATAAATTTTTGAAAATGTTGATAAATTTTTGAAAATCTTGATAAATTTTTGAAAATCTTGATAAATTTTTGAAAATCTTGATAAACTTTTGAAAATGTTGATACATTTCTGAAAATGTTAATACATTTCTGAAAATGTTGATACATTTCTGAAATATTGATACAATTTTGAAAAGATTGATCCATTTTTGAAAAGGTTGATCCATTTTTGAAAATGTTGATCCATTTTGACGCGATCTCGGTTTACATTCTAAAATTAAACCTAGAACTCTCAATCGCTCGCGCGAAATGTGGGATATCTCCTTGTGAAATAAAATACAGTTACCGTAATCTAATACACAAATGATGGCGATCCGGTTTCGAAAATGGATCGCGGTAAAATGCCGTTGAGAGGACTTCTATCCGTGGCTGGTTGGTTTTTTCTAGGTGAAAAAGTGGTTTTCAAAGTGAACAAAGAAAAACAACGTATTACTTGGAAAATTAACACGGCAGTTTGTTTGTAGTTAAATTGTACATTAAATTCGTACTGAAACGGAAAAATATCGAAAAGAATGTAAAGTAAGTTAAATCAAATATTAAATTTAAGTACAGGGGTGAAAATTAGGGTTCATACGTATGAGTTATGCAATGATCTTAAGTAATAATACGCTTTTTATACATGATTATAAATGATGGAAGGTTGCAATCTGTCAGATGGATGAGTATGGTGTCGTCGTTTGATCCGGATCCGATGGCATCGCCAACTGGTGTCGGGTTGTGTTTTAACTGGGAGTTGTTGATAGATGGCGTTAAGAAACGAGTTGTTATTGCTGCTATGTTTTTTTCTCCTCTCCTCTCGGATAATGATGTACGGAAAAGTCTGTATTTACTGTACGAATTGAACACTTTATTTGGTCTAATACACATTGTTTTTTTGGTAAACTTTCTGTTCTTCTTGCCCTCGAAACACGTGACACCTTTGGTCCAGGAAGCAATACTCACACCATAAAGAACACAATATTTTATTCATTCATTCATTCATTCATTCATTCAGGGTCACTTTGCTGTCCTCAGAATATAATTTCACCCTAAGTCACCTCTAAATTGCAAGAAATAATAAAACACCACTCACATTATTACGCCACCTGATAAAAATTTTTTCATTGATAACAATAATATCTACTTGTCAGCAAATCCCAATCACAATAAAAGTAATGAAATAAATTTTATTTTTTTTAAAAAAACAAAGATAAAAAAAATGTGGACTTTTAACTTTCCACTAAAAACTGATTACGACATTTTTATACCTTAACTGACAAGGTTAAACAATCCACTTGCCATTCTCAGGCCTCTGGAAGCAGTTAAAACCATTCAAATCTCATAAGCAAATCTAAATGATTGCTTATCAGATATCAAACTCATTATTTAACTTTCAAGGTAAAACAAAGAATTTTTTTCTGGCATGCAGATCTCCAATTATTCATCTGGTATCAAACGATTCACGTGTGTGAATTTCCTCCTCACGTTCCATTATTAATGAAGTGCAGTGGCGCATTTTTTCCGTTCCACGCATAGTTACCTTGTTGCTTAGCAGCCATTTATTCAGTGACAAAATTTAATGGATGTTTACGCTAGTCCCGCTGTTGTCGTGCGGCAAGTGCGCTTCGGCTATGGATTTGGTAAATCTAAAGTAGAAATTCTTAGAGGATTCAATTTAAATGCAGATGCAGGAACCATGTAAGTTGTAGAAATGTTTTCAAATGGAATTTTTTTGTAACTAAGTACGATGTTTTCAACTATTTTTAGTTATGCAATTCTCGGACCAAGTGGGTGTGGGAAAACAACACTGCTCAGATGCATTGTGGGTAGTTTAGATTGTAAACATGGACTGATCAGTGTTTTTGGTCAAAGGCCTGGTCAAAGAAAAAGTCTTATTCCCGGATCTGGAGTAGGATACATGCCTCAGGTAAGATTTATTTGTTGTTTAAAACACTAAATTTATAGTTTAAAGTGAATTTTTGTGCCATGTGATAAATAATGAAACCAATATATGGTTTTTGGAGTTTCTAATAACAGAATAGACACCAAACACAGCTGCAGAACAATAAAAATGAGACAAACAGGAAGTTTTGAATTCAACCTTGATATCATTCAACTCGTGCGTGATTTACGAGTTACAACAGCTTTATAGTTGACTCTCTTTTCCACTTTTTATTTCTATTTTTAGTTTTTCTAATGATCAAATGTAAACACAAACAAACAAAGCAGGTGGTATTTGCGCATTCCCACAACCAATATAGGGTTTAATTTCGGTTATTTCAGTGCTGGATAAAATAGTTTTCACTAGGCGCATTCATAAAGTCATTTAAACTTGTTTACATTTTTTAAACCCGTCTAAATGTAAGATTTCACGTGTTAAATTTGACATTTAGACTGGTTTAAAAAATTCTAATGAGTTTAAACGACTTTATGAATGCGCCTACTGTAAAATCATATAATCTGGTTAAAAGAAGTGAAGTTGGTCATTTACGTTGGCCATATACTGAAAATAGATAAATTTTAATTGCCATATGTACTCGTAAAATCCAAAACCCAAACTACAAACAAACAAACAAACACAAAAACGAAACATATTAGGGTGTTAAATATGTTTTTGTTATCAATTTTTATCAGTGTTATGCGCAATAAACACATTTTGTTACCACCAGGTGATCGGATGGCACTCAGGTGTTTAATAAAGAGATTAAGTGCGCAGCATCCAGCATCCAATGTGATGCATGTGTATAATCCCCCCTATTTTTCGTGGAGGCTACTAAATTTGAATAAAGACACTTCTTTTTAAAACTCAACCCTGTTTACACGCAATCCAATTCGATCCAACATTGCTTTCCTCTCAGCTATCAGAAACTTATTATGTTCAATCAGGCAATAAATAAATAAATAAATAAATAAACCACTTGGTGATGGAGGAAATATTTAATGGAATTTATTTCAGATCTTACATATCTGGCAGGTTACATCATTCTCACTCTCTTTCTACAGTATCATATAATCACATCCAGCTAATCAGTCAGTACCTCTTTGCACTAAGTGAATTGTATCTAACTCTAGTGACCTAAATATCTTTTAATTCTTCATCACATTATTCTTTTGTAAAAATTAAACTAGTTGTTGATAAACGTTTCTTTCATATAATAGGATTGTTATAATACTGTACAGTAGATTGAAAAATTAATCTTGATATGGAATGAAAAACAGATTAAAGAATTCTAAGTGGTAACTTTATCTGGCCTTGTCCAGTGCATGTATGTCCTGCAAAAATCGGTTTCTATTGAATTATTTTATTGCACAAATAAACAGTTTATTTACGACTTATGTGAATTGTAAACCTGAAGTTTCAATTTAGGAATTAGCATTGTACGAAGACCTCAATATTGAAGAAAATTTATACTTCTATGGCCGCTTGCATAACATGGATCAATCCTTCCTAAAATCACGAATCAAATACCTTATCCGTTTTCTTAATTTGCCAAATGGTAAACGATTGGCTGGCCAATTAAGGTAAAAACTATACATGCTTCATCTAATAATTAAATCATTTGTATTATCCTTGTTTAAAGTGGAGGTGAGAAGCGGCGAGTTTCTTTTGCCATTACTGTATTGCATGAACCACCCTTAATTATTCTGGATGAACCAACAGTAGGAATGGACCCACTTTTAAGAGAAAGGTTATTGTAAATTACAACATTAAAATGCACACAGTTAAAAAATTAATAACTTCAAATTTCAGTATTTGGCATCATTTAAAACAAATGTGTGGACCTGGAAAAGTTACCATCATTCTTACAACTCACCATGTTGAGGAAGCTGTTCAAGCCAATAAGGTAAACCATCAGAGAGTAACAAGCTGATGTGCAAAATTCAGAAACAATATCTTACTTTGTGGCCGGTTTCCGGTCACAAAAGGCCTTGTACGTCTCCCCCATGCCAGGAGGAGTTCCTGGTACTGGAAGACACCTTCAGGAACCAATGGGAAAGGCACAAGCAGAATACTGCAAGAGTGGTACTATAAAAAGCCCAAACTTCTGTTGGCGACAACTTCTTACAACAACAGATTTAAGACAATATTTCCGTTGGAAAAATTCTCAATGAAATACAATTCTTTGGCTTTTGCACTATGTGAAAACCAATTTTGCTTGATTTATATCACTTCTATTTTCTTTAGATTGGATTAATGAGAAATGGGAAAACATTAGCAGAAGGCAAACCCGAAGAGTTGCGAAGTCGTTTTCATTTACCACACCTAGATGATGTTTATCTCAAGCTCTGTCGAGAGGATTCAGAACAAGTAATACTACCATACACGGTGCAGGTTTTTCAGAGTTACTGCCAAATTACTGCTTGCTTGCCATTGCCTGTGGTTTGGTTCGATTTGTATGGAAAGTGAAACTGAACTGAACTGAAATCGGTTTCAATTTTCTAAATTCAATCCAAACTGAATTATGAAAAACTGAAACTTAGTTGAATACAACCAAATGGAATTTCAAAACATTTTATCTTGATTGAAAATGGCTTGAATACTTAACTCAACATCAAACAAAGAAACTATTTAAGTAAAGTAAACATTTCTCTACAATTTGGTGCAAAAATCAAGGTTTTATTCCAATACAGCCCAAAACTATTGACAAAAATGATAACTCCTGTTGTCTCAAAAAATTACAATAATGACAAATCTGTCAAAAAATATAGAATATTCAAGCAAAAAATCAAAATTTGAACCAAAATTCTTGAATTTTAGTATTTGGTTGGATAACCATGGCTTCGGACAACTGCATTTCATCGATTTGGCAGTGAATGTATTAGACGAAAAAATTGTCCAAAACTGTTTGGATGCAGTTTCAGATCTTTTACTGTCTTAAGAAGATTTTTATTTTTAAATAAAGTATTTCATTTCATTTCAAATGTTCTCTATTGGATTTAAGTCTGGTAAGTTTGCAGGCCAAATTTGCCCCAAATTGTAGAGAAATGTTTACTTTACTTAAATAGTTTTTTTGTTTGACTTTGAGTTAAGTTTTCAAGACATTTTCCGTCGAGATAAAGTGGCGCTGATAAGTAAAAAATGAAATATTCTATAACTTTGAGATTGGGTAGTATATACACAAAGTCAAAATAAATAAATAAATATAAAAGTTCTACAGGAAAAAAAGTTTCCTTTTCAAGAAAGTGGTTGTCTCTAAACAACTATAGCCTTATACCTCAAAAGGTTAAAAAAGAGAATTAATAATTTCATTACTTAAATTAATGTACTTTTCCAAATTGTTTTATTAACAGAATGCAACTGAAGCTGCAGAGAATGGGAAATCTAATGGGCAGCTGATTCATTTTAGAAAACCGAGTAACACATTGCAGCAAACCTGCAGCATCGAACATATCCCTGAAACCACTAGATTGCAAACACTAGATTGGAAAAACTTCTTTACACCCCAAAGCTTGAGACGAATTACAACATTAACAAGCAAAAACTTCATAAAAATGAAAAGAAGCACACTGTGAGTAATCTAGGTTATTATTTAGGTTAGGGTGGGATTTAGTCTCCAAATTGGATTAATGGCCGGTTAGGCGAATTCAGCTGAATGCCACCACTGACACACGGTTCTTTTGTTCAGACACAGACTCTTTGGTCCAATCCTGTATTTATGTCAATCACAACCTTTAGAATGCTTAATATTGTATTACCACTAGTCTTTAAGTATTATATTGTTTACTTTTCAGATTACTCATTTTCCAGTTTCTACTTCCCCTAATTCAAATACTTGCTTTCGGTTTGCTAAATGGAGATTTTCACCATGTACCTGTTGCTGTGTGCAACGAAGACACATTTTATGGCTCAAGATTCTTGAAAGAAATAAATAATAATACAATTCATCTAGTAAGTTGACCATTCTGCAAATCTTTTGCTGAGCTTACTTTATCTGCTCAGAGAACTCACCAATTCTCGTTGGAGGCACCCTATCCTCATAATTAGCCTAGGCGTAAATCTAGCCCTGGTGAAAATATCAAAGCACAGCAAAAGATGAATGACTTTTTGATTCTTCTGTACTTTTAATGCAATTCTTTTCTCTCAAAAGTTGCATGTTGACAGTATGAATGCTGGTGTCAATTTAGTTCTAAATGGGCAAGCAGTAGCTGCAGTACACATATGGGATAACTTCAGTACCTCCTTAATGGAAAGGTTAGTTTAGCGTTCAGGTAAAAGATAAAATGTAACATTACATGCATTAAGAGTTTTATATTTTCATAAAGATTTGGAACCCGTGAAAAAAATTTATCGACTGACTTCATCCAAGCTAGCAGTATTCATATGAGATATGACACAACCAATTTATTGATGACTCAGTTCTTGTACGACATTTTCTCTGATACTGCATTAGTTTTTGCCAGAAAGCAAGCCGGAAATTTAAAAAAATATCCGCGGCTACTCGTCACTCTAATTCAGGCATTTCAAAAACCGATTTGCCAATTATAAATGGTTTTTACAATATGAACAACTTTTTTATACAGGCTGGTGATCCGATCTATGGAAGACCTAAATCAACTATAAAAGATTTTTTGGGTGCTGCATTTATAGTTGGACTTGCATTTCTTCAAGCAGCTGGTCTGTCTTCCGTTCTGGTTATTACTGATAAAACAGGAGGATTGCTGGATAGAAATTACGTAGCAGGTAAAAATAAAATAAAATGAATTCACCTTGTGCTCGATTCATTGCCGCAATGAGGTCAGCACTCATCTTGATACATCTTATCAGGAAATTACTACTGAAAAGATACAGTATTTAGAACCGACTGCAGTGACAATTGTCAGGGTCAACACTAACTTGTAAGCATGGCCAAAGAACTCATGAAGAATATGCATGGACTAAACTAAAAATCTTTGCACATTAAAAACATGCAGGCAACATAATTTTACCCAATATGTATACAATAAATGAAGGGAAGGGGCATTAGTTTGGATTTTGCCAATGAGTACCAGGACCACCACCTGTGGGTGTGCAGGTTGATTCAAGGGCACATCGTAAGACATTTCATGAGAGTAATAATATTTGGGCGTGAAATATAACTGAATGAAGCGCGCCTCTTACCCACAGGACAGCACTGATGGGTACCACATTAGTGTAGGTTGCACTGGTTCTGACAATTGTCACAAAAGTTGATAAACAAAAAAATCCAGATGTTTGTAGCCAATAAACTACCATTTCTATTGCAATTTAACCACAATTTTTGTATTGATTTAGGAGTTACTTCATTGGAGATCATGTGCGGACATGTGCTAACTCAATTCGGAGTAATAGTCATTCAAATAGGCATTTTCATAGTTTTTGCAGTGGAAGTGTTTGACGTAACCAACCATGGCAGTATATTACTCATAATTATTCTGTCAGTTATTTCAGGAGTGGCTGGAATGGGTTTTGGTAATGTTGCATAAGATGCATAGAGTCACATTTTTTAACCATTTTAAATTTTAAAAAAGGTTTTCTGATATCTGCAATTTGCAATGATGCAGTCTCTGCCATAATGTTATCAGTGAGCATTATTTTGCCCAATTATTTTATTAGTGGTAAGTCATAATGAGCGAAGAGAGTCCATACTCCATCTAAACTAACTTGCGACAAACTCCCTTTGGTTGGGCATATCAGAAGCTCAAGAGTACAATTAACTGATTATCTGATCTTTATCACACGTTGGTTTTTGAGCCCCTGCCAAGGCTCAGAAAAGCCCCGCCAGTACCGTCTATGAAGGCAGCCTGCCGCACAGCTTCGTGCTACCAAGGCGGAGTACAATATGTAACATGTCACAAGTTATATGTGCCTTATTTGCCTCAGGCTGCGATCTACGTAGTCTGTAGATGATCCTAAGCCCTGCACTTTGTTACGTTTCTCCACTTATTACTACTCGAGGTATTAAATGGAGAAAAGGGAGTCTAAATGCAACTCCGTGGTTTAGAAATATCACTTGAATCGATCCCTTACCTTTTTGATTAAGTTACCAATAAGTTATTCTGAATGCGATTTAATATGTTTAAGATGTCTTCTCTTCTTTAGTTGGCGGGCCAAGATGGCATCCTTCATACACGTGTCGGTTTGCCTTCGCACGCGTGTTCAATGGTGTTATTTTGGTTCTTCTTTGTCTTGTTTTGGTCCACTCGTTGGACGTGGTGAGATACTCTAAAATAGAGAGGGTTTTAGAAGAGTTGATGTAAGTTTATAACCGGTCGGGTGTCCCAACCAAGTTATACAAGATATATCAAAAGGGTTTAGCCACAAGAATCCCTGGTTAGGGCTGACTTGGCGAACTTCTGCTTAACCACTTTTGAGAGCTTCTTGAGTGGTTTTCAGGTGTATCTAACTTACCAGTTAGATGCTGGGAGAAAGTTCCTTTTGGGTGCTACACTGCCTTTAATTATGTCCTCAGACACTCCTTGCAAATTTGGCTTAGGTTTGACTCGTTGAGGATCTCGTTTGGCAGTAGTTTTGGTTTGGTTCGATTGTGGTTCAGTTCTGGCATTTGGTGGGAAATCCCCGCCTAAATGTCCTCAGTCATGTGATCGGCTTGACCAATGATGGAGCAGGCTGAGCACGTTGCCTTGCCTGAGGGCACACACTTGTGGGGTGAGGAGGAAATGAATCAGTGAAAGGGAAAGTGATGACGAAGTAAGGAGCCTGGTTTGTGGACATTCCCCACTCAGTAGGTGCCCCTAAGGGAGAGTCTCCCAGGGATCACAACAACTTTCAAATTTCTAAGAAAATTGATAATTGATAACTGCTATGACAAATACATGGAGCCTCACTAATAACTTTTTCCCGAGGCCCCGCAAAACCTCTAGCTGGCCCCAATGACCCTGTAGTGGCAGATAGGTGTGATTTTAGAACTATTTTGTAACCATGATGCAATGGCTGCTGACTGGTTAATAGGAAATGGGAGTTTGTTACAAGTAAACAGTATAGATGAGTAAATTTTGTGTTGCTAATAATAATAATAACAATAACAATACGATATTTTAAAAGGTTTGATGGTTTCACTTGCAAGTGCCAATGGTTTTCTTCAATTCATATCTCCAATATTACCCCTGAATTTAGCCTTCGAGTCTATTCGCTGGATAATGCTCCGTGGCAGAGGAATTTCATGGTCACCTGTATGGATTGGATTTTTAGTCATGATTGCTTGGCTTGGAATATTTGTAACTCTATCTTTGATTGTTATTTATCTGAAACGACGATTTTAACATTTTCACACATTATATGGAGCAAATCTTGTAATTTCATTAAAATGAATAAAGTTGTGGTTTTTTTTTAAAATAGACAAAATTCATCTTAGGATTGCAGCCAATCACACACAAAAAAAGGCATGCGTGTGAGCAAAATGGAGCAAAATGGAGCATCGATTATTAATAATTTTTTTTGGTTTTAAAACTATTTTTGCGATACGTTGCTACCTCTTTAATTGCGCGTGATCTACTGTATTACAACAATTATTTAAATCCCGCATGGTACTGTTCCTTTTTTGTTCCTTTTTCGAACATAGAACGAATGGAACGAATGTAACATGCAGGTAGTATGTTAGTTCTACGTTCAATCCACTAGATTTTTGATAATTACGCTTCATTTTCGTTCATTTTGCAGCTCTCAGCGGCAACTACTAATCGAGGGCGGCTCTTAATCGCAGAGATACAGTAAATTTAAGTAATAATAATAATTTGGTGTTTTCAAGGCATACCAATTTCAATTGCACGTGCAAACGACTTTGTTCAGACCATATCTCCAGTATTACCCCTGAATTTGGCTTTTTATTATATCAGCTGAATATTTCATGGACAGCTGTATGGCTTGGATTTCTAGTCATGTTTACATGGCTTGGACTATTTTTAACTCTATCAGTAATTGTTATCTGTCTGAAGCAACAATTTTGAAATTTCTTACATAACATGCAGCAAAATTCATGTGTTTGTTTATAATTTCTAAATTAACCTGAAGTAACACAGGTATCTGTTACAGCGCAGAAAAATAAGACTGCATTGCATTACAAAATAAAAACTCCTTGAATATTAATATTATTTACTTAGGTGTCAATACTTGGTAGTCTATAGTTTTTATGGAATAAAAATAAATAAATGAATAAATAAAATAGAGATAAAAAGTTGAACTTTCAACTGTTTCATCAGCTTTTATGAAGTTGATTTGGAGTATTTATTCAGTTTACAAATACATTGAAAATGCAGTTTCCGTACGACAAGTACGTTTTATATGCTGTTTTGTTTACGGCATTATTGGCGCTCTCTCCAAATAAAACAAAAAAATTAAATTTGTACTAAAGGCCTTTCGATCCTAAGATTATCGCCAGTAGTAAAACTTTATTTGAAATATTAAAACATTCACTTGTATAGGCAAAACAATCAAAAACATCAGGAAAACGTCTCGTTAATTGTATGCACAATGTTTTTAAAACACTCGTGCAAAACATGCACTCACGCACACGCTCAAAACCTGCACACGCACCCAAACATACATGCACTTGAGGATGCCATGTGCTTATGGTTTTGGTTTGGAGCACCCCCTTGGTGGGTTCTTTCTTCTGGTGGGTTCACGTTCACTGTGTGTAACCATACTATCTTCTATTACACACTGGCTTTCTATTTCTTTTCCTCCAGTTGTATTTTCAGTTTGAAGAGAAACCAGGGCCTCTGTCCTGCTTGTGTTCTCCACACTGGTTTCTATGGCAACATTGCACCACACTTGATCTGAAAGCCCCACATTTCCATTCATTCCTCTATTCTCTGACTTTGCTTTTTCTATAAACAGGCCTCTAGGATTCTTCTTTTTTCTACATGTGGCTCACTCATGATGATTTTTGCATTTTCCCAATTCATCTCATGTGTTCCTTGGTGGTATTGGAGGCGTTCATCCTTGTTTTCAATTGCTTTTTGGTGTCCGTCGATCCTGTACCGTAAAGCACTTTGAGTTTCACTGATATACTCCCTTTTACAAGTTTTGCACAGTAGGCTGTACACCCCCACTCTAGTCTCTTGCCTAGGTTGGAAATTGAGTTTCAATCTGTGCTAGAGACTATTGCAGCTATGCACAGCAATGTTTCATTGCATAAGCCGTGACACGGGTGTGAACAGTAGGAAGGGCTAGCAGCAAGATTGACTTCAATTTCAAAAAAATTGCCTGAAATCAGTTACGGCGCATGCACAATTTGCATCGCCGAGCCTAGTAACAATCCGTTGCTAGGAAACCGAGTGCAAAATTCGGGCCTGGGCCAAGCCAAAAGATCCAGGCACGCGCCAACCATCGGCAGCTGCAGTGCCGTTAGATATTGGGGTGTAAGTAGGGTGCAGATTGGAGAGCAATTTGCACCAAATTACACAAATTTAATAAACACATTTTTTTATATTAAAAAATCACACAATTTATTCTCTTAAGAAATTCAGTATCAAAAGAAATTATGATCTAAGGAAAATTGCGCACATATCATCAGACAAAACTATTTACATTTAAAAATAAATAAAAACAATTGAAGGGTTCACGAAGCTCTTATTCGTGGCCCTGAAAGGTGGAATGATCAGGGTCACCACAACCCGTATAAAAGGTAAGTGATCGACTCAAGTGATATTATACAATCCACAGAGTTGCATTTAGACTCCCTTCCTTTATGTAATTCCTCGTGTAATATTAAGTAGAGGAGACACAACGGTGCAGTACCAAGCCAGCGTTTTTATTCGCTGGCCTTTATGATTTCAGCGTTTTTTTTAATTTTAAAATTTTTTTTTAGCGTTTTTTTAATCTAGCGTTTTAAATAAATTATAATTCGGGGCTGAATTTTAAAGGGCTGGGCCTTAAAAACGCTGGCAAACCACTGACCCGACACAACAAGATGTATTATTAATCTGATATACCCAAACAAAGGAAAAATTGAAGTTCATGGTAAAACACCCGGTACAGTTAAATATCAAACATCTGGATCTAGTGTTGGATACATGCCACAAGTAAATTAAATACTTTCTGATTCATAAGGGCTGGCTGGAGGTTTTGTGGGGCTTCGGGAAAAAAGTTAATAGTGGGGCCCCAAAATGTGAAAATTGTTCAATATTTTTCACTTCGGAGATTTGAAAGTGCAAGGCCCATCTGTGCAGGGCCAAGGGTGAGGGGCCTAGGGAGCACTGCTGGCCCCGGACTACCGATTGTAAGGGGCCCGCCATCTATAACAAAATTTTTTTAAAATTATTTTTAGAATTCTTTTTTATTGCAATTTTGGGCCCCAAGGGCATATTTACAGACTGGGGACCCTTCTCACAGCCTTTTTTGGGGACCAAATCTTAATTTTAAAGAAAAAAAATTTAAAACAAGATTTTTTGGATTTTTTTTTTTTTGGAATTTTTGGGTAAATCATATGCACATGATATGAAAATGAACTGGAAGTGATACAAAATAAACCGAAAGTGATACGAAAATGAACCGGAAGTGATACACACATGATATGATATGCAAAAACACTGTTTTATGCATATATTTTCAGAAAATCAACATTTATGCATTTATAGCCAAATTTCGCTGAATATGCAAAAAACATATTTCATATGCATTTATGCATTTATCCAGGGTCTAATCATTTGCATGCAAAAACCTAGTACAAAACTTATTCTTAAGTACATTTCAAAGCGTAATACATTTTTAAATATGTACATTAGCTGCGTTCAATCTTGATAAGTCAAAACGACTTATACTTAAGTGACTTCTATAATTCACTTATAGAAGTCAC
>JAQIXU010002242.1:0-12848 GCA_034701245.1 Strigamia transsilvanica
TAAATTGATTGCAAAATAGTCGGAATTGGTTGAAAAATAGTTTTGCATGCCAATTTTTTCTATTTATTTTCTTCTCCATAAGCGAAAGCGGCAGGGTTCGAAATCTCATGAAAGTTATAATTTATTTCTTACGCGAAAGAAATAAAAAGTAATTAATTGAAAAAAATTGAAAGTAAATGAAAGTAATTATTTATTTTTTAAGCGAAAGAAATGAAAGTAAATAATTAAGTGACACAAAGTAGTGCAAATTTTGTTCAAGTTTCGGCATATTTCTTCAAAGTTTACACAAATTTCATGAAAATTTTCAAATTTTCGTCCAAATTTCGACATATTTCATCAAATTTGATGCAAATTTTCGCAAATTTCGTCAAAATTAATGCAAATTTTCGCAAATTTTGTCAAAATTAATGCAAGTTTTCGCAAATTTCGTCAAAATTAATACAAATTTCATCTAAATTTTCCATTTCTGTCCAAATTTCGACACATTTCATCAAAATTGACATAAATTTTCGCAAATTTACCCAAATCTCGTTAAAATGTACACAAATTTCATCAAAATTTACACAAATTTCGTCAAAATTATCCATTTTCGTCTAAAATTTACACAAATTTGATCAAAATTTTCCATTTTCGTCTAAATATCGACATACTTCAAGAAAATTTTGACACATCTCATTAAAATTAACACAGATGTCATCAAAATTTAAACAACAATCAACACTCCCGCCGTCTGGACCCGAGGGCGTGCGGCGCTGCCAAAAATTTTTATTATTTTAATTATTTTAATTATTTTCTTTATTTTCTTTCCTTGGACTAATTTATTTCATTTATTTCATTTCTTTCGGAAAGAAATTAATGAAATATTTCCTTCGCGCATTCATAAACACAACAACTTACAACCATAGCAACAGAACACTTCGCTTTTTGCCAACCAGACACCATACTGCGCATGCGCGAACCCCGCCACCTAGCGACTGGTGAAAAGGCTTATTGAGCTTACCTAGGTCCTTACTTGGATTCTGGATATAAATATGCCGGTGGAATGAGCTCTTCTTGCTTATAATTAGTCAGTTATGGAAAACCTTCTGCAGTTAATGCTGACCAATATACCGGGTGATTCAGAAACACTGTTCTCTTCAAATATTTCTTAAAATAAACAATAAAAAAATATTTAACTACACCACTTAAGTAAACCAGCCATGGCAAATCAAGCAGTATTGTTAGAAATGATGTAGGTAGCAGTGGCGTACCTAGGTGGGGGCGGTGGGTGCGGTCCGCACTGGGCAGCACATATTTTGGGGCGGCATAATTTTGCTCAAATTTTCCCGAAAATAAAGGGGAAAAGTGGAAAAAATGGAGAAAACAAAGTCGAAGAAATGGGAAAATGTTAAAAATGGGATAATAACTCGAAAAAACTCGAAATATGTAGAAACAATGGGAAAAAAGTAGAAAAACCAGGAAAAAAGTAGAAGAAATGGGAGATAAAGTTGAAAAAAGTAAAAAATACCGGAAAAAATTCAAAAAGATTGACAAAAAGTTGACTGAGAAAGGGCGGCAAATTTGAGACCACCTTGGGCGGCAAAAGTCCTAGGTACGCCATTGGTAGGTAGGTCATTTGTAATAATGCTATCCGATTTCTATCTTTGAAACCGTAATTAGAGGTAGAACAAAATTTCCAATAATAAAGTTGTAGAGCATCATCTGTTTAGTACAAAATAATTAATCCCATATTTTTTAAATCAAATTTTATCAGGAAATTTACACGAAACATATCTTATATTATAAAATTAAGAAAGTAGTCACTCTAACAAAAAGATTATTTTATAATGTGTTAAAAAGGACCACCATCTGCAGTGATGCAAAGTTATGCTCAAAGTTCCATGTTTCTGTGTTAGAGACCATCTGAAAATTTCAACCATTGGATTGGGCGTGGTGGGCCAATTAATTAGCCTGCTAGGTCTCCAGATCTAAATCCACTCAAATTCTTTATTTCGGGATTCATAAAGGACAAAGTGTATAAAACCGAGCCTGCTGATATTAATGACATGGAATTAAGAATTCGAGGAGCTTGTGCTGAAATTACACCAAGGCTTTTGGCTTCTGTACACAGAAACATGAAACTTCAAGCACAACTATTTAAAAAATATGGGATTAATTATTTTGTACGAAACAGATGATGCTCTACAAATTCATAATTAGAAATTTTGTTGTATCTCTTACGGTTTCAAAGATAGAAATCAGACAGCATTGTATAAGAAATATAGCATGACTCAACTGTGTGTGGAAATAATAATCATAATTGTAACATTTGGTGGAAATATGATCAAATTAAGTAATTATATGCACACCAGCAAGTGTGCGGAAATGATTATCAAAGTTTCAACATTTACACAAATAAAAAAAGAGCATATGTCTAAGACCACACAGTAGTCATGGGGGTTAAGGCTTCTGGAGGGAGGGCAGTACTTATGATAGGGGGGCCATGAATCTGGAGTGGCTTTATAGTTTTTTGCAGTTCTGGAAGAAGAGAACCCCCAAATTCCAAAACAAATATTTTTTCTCAAGATAAATTGTTTTCTAGCCTTAATCCAGCCATATATGGCTGGATTAAGGCTTCCGGAGGGAGGGCAGTACTTATGATAGGGGGGCCATGAATCAGGAGTGGCTTTTTAGTTTTTTGCAGTTCTGGAAGAAGAGAACCCCCAAATTCCAAAACAAATATTTGTCCTCAAGATCAATTGTTTTAATTAGGGCCCCTTGTAATGGTGTCACCCTGTGCGGCCTGCTCCCCCCGCACCCCCCTATTGAGGCTACTGTTTTCGAGGTTAGGTTTTTCTCACTAAAACACATTTTTCTGCTTACGAATTTATCTTCTTTTTGTTTGGAAAAGTTGTAAAGATGTCATTTCTGTCATCTTTAATCTAGGGGAGGGGAGGGCCTTTTTGGACCTTAATTAAAACAATTTAATTTTAACCCCCATGATTTTAACCCCCGTGATTACTGTGTGGTCTTAGGCATATGCTCTTTTTTTATTTGTGTAAATGATGAAACTTTGATAATCGTTTCCGCACACTTGCTGGTGTGCATGTAATTACTTTATTTGATTATACTACAGTGGAACCTCGCATAACGAGCATAATTCGTTCCAGAGTGTTGCTCTTAATGTGAAATAATCGTTAAGGGAAACAGGGGCACTCCCTCTATTAGGGGAGTCCCCCTATTAGGGGAACTCCCCGAAAAGGGCAGAAAGTCACTCACTATGCGAAACGTCCCTCGTTAAGCGAGTCATTTTTTAAAAATTTTTATCGCTCCTTATGCGAATTACTTGTTGTGCGTGGTGCTCGTTATGCGAGGTTCCACTGTATTTCTACCAAATGCTGCAATTATGATCATTATTACCACACACAGTTGAGTCATGCTAATAGGAACTATATTCCTATATATTGTGCAGCATTAACTTCAGAAGGTATAGTTTCCCGCAACTGACCAACTTGAAGCAATAAAAGCTCATTCCACCGGCATATTTTTATCCAGTATCCAAGTAAGGACCAAGGTAAGCTTTTTTGAAGTGTAATATAATTCATCAAATGAAAACGTTTTTTCAATACAAAACTATTTTTCTGTTTCTAACCCACATAGCTTTTCATTAAAAATATTTTTTTTTCTGTTTTAGTCAGCAGTATGAAGCTGTACCTGTTTATTTTTGCTTTTCTAATGGTTTTGGCGTTGAATGAAGTGGCTGCTAAAGCTTGTCGTTGGGATGGAACTGCACCGTTTTGCAATGGTTCTTGTAAGGAGACAGAGTACTTTTGTTTTAAAGGCCCGAAAGGTGATGGTAATTCCTGTACGACCGGGTATAAGTATAAGTGCTGTAGCAAACACACTGAGTGTATTTAATAATAACACTGGATTTGCTCTACAAATGTAATAACTGTACACATTTCAGTATTTGTATTAGCTAACTCCAAATAATTGACAAATAAAATCTAAAAGATTAAAGCAGTTTTGTTTGAAGCGTCATTTAGAAGCACCACTTTAGCAGCAGGTGGCATAATTCCGTTTAAATTTACATTCCGGGCTGTGACCTTATACCAATTATCCCTTGTATCGTTGTGATGGTTATAAAATCGTAAATGCGACCATTTGTCTCCAGATGGTGGTTCATGGTTATTGAATGTATAGGTTTGAATAGTATGCCGTGAATAAACTACCGTATGTTGTTGACGAACCAGAATAAACTACTGCTTATTCGTTGGTCGATTGTGATAATAAATCATATCAATTTGATAGAATTGATATTAAGGACAAAACTTCTCTTCAGTAGTTAATAATGTCGTCACCAGGGTGCACCATCAAAGCACGCCAGATTTGAATTACAAAAGGTGTACATTAGACTCGTATAAAGTAATTCAAATCTGGCGTGCTTGTCGCGATCTCGGTTTTTACTCGAAACTAAACTCTTACTCCTAACTCTACGTCGGGAGTCGCACCCGCGGAAATTTGGGATTTCCCACTGAAATATACTAAATTCTTCACAATTACCTCAACTAGGTTCACACAATCGATCCGGGTTCTTGGTGGTCGGTTTGTCCAGGGAAATTTACAATTTACACGAAAAACTGATTAAGCACAAACGTATTAGTTTGCAAAACAGAACACGGAATTTTATTTATGGGTAAAATATCATACAAAGAATTTATCTTGAAATAACAATTAATGAAATAAAGTGGAGAGCGAAATTAAACTTAGCCAGTTAAAATATACACGCGAACAAAGGAGCTTTGTTTGCGCGCAAAAATAATGGCGGGAAATAATTCAAGCTTTTAAGCCTAACTTTTGGCTAAGAAAAAAGAGGAAAAGATGGAGAAACTGGAGTTATGACTCGAAAACAGGAGTCAGGAATTTCTCCGTGTGAAATTCAACGCGACGTCGGCGATTGCTCGCCGGGAACTCGAAGAATCTCAAACTGAACTCTGCTTGGCACCTCAATCGGTCTTATACAGTGATGCTTTCCCAAAATTTTACCAGGGGGTTCGCATTCGCAGTGAATATTTTCTAACATTTTTACCAAGCCGTCAGGGGGGAGCGATAAGCCTCGTGGGAAAAAAGATTTTCACTCTTCTAAGTCCAAATTCAAAAAAAAAAAAAAAAAAAAATTTTGGTATTTAATGTGTTATTATTTTTATGCCAAATGCCGTTGATATTCCTTCTCATTCTGGACCGTGTAAAACAACGCACCGTCTCACCATTGGTGTGGTCTCTTAACAGTGTGGTCCACACACCCATAACCTTGTCCCCTGTATCAAGAAAAAATGCCTAAATGCTCATGTCATTTAATCTCAATGGTTTGGCATGCACCTGGTGAGAAAACTTAAATAGACTGAAATTGAATTCATTTTCTTTATGGGCGTACTAACATCACAGAATGAATATACCGTATTTCTTCGAATAAAAGTCGCCCTCTATTACAAGTCGCCCTCAATTATAAGTCGCGGCAAAAAATCACGGTTTGGAATACAAGTCGCCCTCGATTACAGGTCGCGGCTTATATTTGCAAAAGAGAATTTTTATGTCAAAAGAGAATTTTTCAAAATTACAAATGGGTTGCTATGGCAAGCCCACTCGTCAGGAGGGAATTTCTAGGGTGAAAATAATTTTTGGCCTCAGTGGCGTAGCTAGCATGGGTGACACCCGGGGCGGATATCGATGGTGTCCCCCCCAAAACGAGAATTTTTATTGATTTGGAGCGTTTAAAGTGAGGAAATTTTTGGATTTTCGGGGTTTGAAACGAGGAAATTTGGATTTTTGGAAATTAAAAACGAAGAAAATTTGCATTTTTGGGGATTAAAACAAAGAAATTTTATTTTTTTGGGTGTGAAAACGAGAATTTTTATTGATTTGGAGCGTTTAAAACGAGGAAATTTGGATTTTTGGGGTTTGAAACGAGGAAATTGGGATTTTTGGAAATTAAAAATGAGGAAATTTCGATTTTTGGGGATTAAAACAAAGAAATTTTAATTTTTTTTGGGTGTAAAAACGAGGATTTGTATTGATTTGGAGCGTTTAAAACGATGAAATTTGGATTTTTGGGGGTTAAAACTAGGCCGGGTGTCACTCCCAAACGGGTACACAGAAAGCAAGCTCCACATAAAAGTGATTTATGCGTTTAACAGAAAAAAGCTGTAGAAATATTGATTTGGAATGCCCATATGGACATTGTTGGATCGAATTTTGGCCACAAGTAATCACAGACTGTACTGTAAGAAGTGATTTTATTTAAAGTTAAAGTCCTGATGACACCTTAAGGGGATTAGGCTTCAGCACCCAATTGGATGTTGTATGCTGTGTTGTGACCCTAAGGGGACTTTCTCTTGTGGCCAAATGCTGAGTAGAGAATGCCCACAAACTGAGTCGCTTACTTCGTCATCACTTCCCTGCGTGCCCGGCTTGCTTCATCATTGGTCAAGCCGATCACATGACTGAGGGTATTTAGGAAGACAGAACTGAACCCACAACTGAACAAATCACAAATACTGCCGGAAAGGAGATCCACGTGCTTCGTGAAGGGGCGAAAAACTTCAGAAAACGAGAGTATGGTGAAAATTAATGGGTCAGAGGTTATGATGAATTGTTATGATGTCATCATAATCGAAACAGAACCTGATGGCTAAGAGCGCCATCGGGTGTTGAAATTTAGTACTAATAATTGAAAGTTATGGCGTTTAATACATAAAAATAAGGATTTTTGGCGCGCTGTTCTCAGCGCAAATGTTCTAAGCGCGAATTTGCGCTTAGGACGGAGTGACACCGCCCTAAGTGCGAATTCGCGCTTGGGACGGAACGTCGATTGTTAAATCCAAAATTTCGCGCTTAGGACGGAACGACACTGTCCAAAGCGCGAATTCGCTCTTGGGACGGAGGGTGGATTGTTAAATCCTGAATTTTGCGCTTAGGACGGAATGACACCGTCCGAAGCGCCTTTCATGAGCTTGATTCGAACTGCGCTGCAGTGAAGCTCAAGGGGGGAGTTTATTGAAAAATCTTTTTCACCTCAGTCATTCGACATTTATTGCCTATTTATTGCAAAATAATATCTCCCATCACCCTAAACCCATATTATATTCTTTAGTATTGTGTCTCATAACAAGCGTTGTGAGACTCCAATAAATTATATATGACTTGATAAAACTCCCTGTGTCCAGTGTTCATTTCTTACTAAGTGTTTACTATTTAATCATATCTCAAGGGTAGGGGTTAAGTGACCCTATTTTGGACTTATAATATTTGCATATTATAACCCAATTCGCTACCGTCACACATTCGATTTCCGTCACAGAGTAGTTCTTTTCAGCGTTATTAAGCGCCCTGGAACCGAATGCAATGGGGTAGCGCTGTCCACAATTGTCTATTTGCATTAGGGCAGCGCCGAGGCCAGAATAACTCCCATCAGTTTGCAAAATGAATGGTTTCTTCCAGTCGGGGAACCGTCGATGTAAGGTTGGTACCGCTATCTGCTGCTTTAGTAATTCGAAAGCAGTTTGGTGCACTTCCGTCCAGATCCATGTACAATCTTTCTTCAATAAAGGTTGAAAGACTTCGCAAATCTTCGAGAAATTCGGGAGAAAGGTTTGATAATACCCGATCATGCCTTTGAAACGTTGTAATTCTCGAAGGTTGGTTGGAGCTGGAAAGTCGCTGATAGCTGATACCTTCTTTGGATTTGGTATAATTTTCCCGGCCTCCACTATGTGTCCTAGGACTTCTAGTCGTCGACGACAAAGTTCGGTTTTGTCGGCGTGCATAGTAAAGCCGGCGTTGAGGAGTTCTTCGAGGACGAGTCGGATGTGCTCCACGTGTTCTTCGTACGTTTTACTAAAGATGATCACATCGTCGATGTATACAAAGACGAATTTGTACAAGTACTTTGCCAGCGTTTTATTCATGGTGCGTTGGAGCGTTGCGGGGCCATTAATGGGTCCAAAAGGCATCCGTACGTACTCAAAAAGTCCTCTGTGAGTTATGAAAGCTAGATAGCGCTCGTCTCCTTTGCGAACGCCAATCTGGTGAAACGCTTCGCGTCCATCGATGATTGAGAACCAATTAGCGCCTCCTAAATATGCGAAGATATTATCGATGTCCGGTAATGGATACACATCAGGAATTGTTTGGGCGTTAATAGGTCGAAAGTCCATGGCCGTGCGCCATTCTCCTGTTTTCTTGGGCACTACGACCGGTGCAACCGCACAGTCGCTTTTGGAGCGCCGTATAATTCCTTGCGCCAGTTTACCATCGATGTAAGTGTCGATAACCAATTTTTTGGCGGGGTTAACGGGTCGAACGGGCACGTGAATGGGCTTAAAGTCTGATTTGAGGTTAACTTCGAATTCCGTGTTGTTGCATAAGCCAACTTCTTCTCGGAAAATATTCGAAATCAGTTGTAATGTCTTTATAAGCAGTTGTATTTGCGGGACGGTTAGTTGACTCCATAGTTGGTTGTAGATCCAATCCAATTTCGTAGGGTCAGCACACGGAATGTACTGCAAAAAGTTCGTATAGTTTGCACATGGTGTTTTGACTACAGGAGTAACTGGGGTTGAATCTAGGGGTTCTTGGACCGGTGATGCATTTGGGCTTAACTCATCGATCTTCTGTTCCTTAATATGTTGTATTATGGGTCGAATTTGTTTGTAGCGCTTACTAATGCGCTTCTGTCGGTTGATTTGACTTAACGTTGGCGTTTTTGTCGGAATCGAATGCTGTTTATTGGATGAATGCACGTCCTTACGTTTTGGGGACCATACATATGATTTTTGATGATGATCACGATGTGTGATGGTCTTCATTCGACGTTGCGAATCATCATTAGGCGTTTCAAAAAGTTCATGCTCCAAGGGCTTGTGGTTAAGTAACACACAGTTAATGGCAGCTGTCTTTAAATCGATGAGATCCTCTACAGCAGGAGCAGGTGGTTTGATGGGCGGTTCCTTATTGTCTTCGATTGGAAACAGAAGAACGGGCGCCGATTTGAGCGCTTGTTCCATCGTCATAAATGGTCATCGCTCGTCCGATTCTTTCAGGTACCACTGTGATAGTTCGTGGTCGGTGCACAGACCGACGGCTTTACAAAAGTCTCTACCCAACAATAAGTCCTGTGCTGTTTTGGGTATCACTAGGCACACGAATTTCACTATCGCCAATAGCGCACGTACGGCTAATTGAACTGAGCCGGAAACGGGCACTGTCTCATCTGCAGCGGTTCGGATAGATTCGTTCAGCGGCATAAGTTTGAGTCCCATAGTTTGATGTAGTTTGTCAAACAGTCTTTGAGAAATCACACACGTTTGGGCGCCGGAGTCAAGCAAAGCGATGAAGGACACATTGCTCCAAGTGAGCTTGACGCAGGGCGCTTCTACACGTAGTCTATCTCTTTTCGTGATTTCTATAACCGGTTCCGTTGTCGTCGCCAATTCCTCAGGCGAGAGCATCACGAAATCCGTTGGATTAATGTCCGTTGGATTAATGTTGCTAGGGGGCTTACTAGTGGACCTCTTACTTCGGGCCTGGTGGGGTTGGTCCCGTCCTTGCCAGGCCTTTCTCGTTTCCCTGAGGTGTATGACCGGGCCAAGCTTTGAAACATACCGGGCAAACAGGTCGCCACGTCGAATTTTCGAGATACCTGTCCTGCGCCAGGTCATGTTCCACGGTTTTAGGATGGTCACTGGTGGCGCGGGAGTTGGGTCGAACGTGACCACACAGTTTTCACAAACATGGTCCCCTGGTACCATTGTTGGGGACTTTGTCTCTTGTCGTTATCGGTGCGGTCACCTGGAGCGCAGATTTCTGCGTGGCCATTGCAGCTGCATCCATTTTCCAACCCTCCTCGTCGCTTGATCCTTCAGAGTCCGAGTTTGGTGGCAATGGAATATTGATTCCAGTTGGTTTGTCATACGCTTGCATCAGCGCAGAGAATGCCCTCGAAAACTTAGTAAGCCTTCTAGCTTGTAGGGAGGGCGGTGGTTGAGTAACCTTTTCAGGATTGGCATCCTTCTCTGGCACCGGTTTGAGTGTTGTAGGTACAGAAACACCAGATGGCAAGGGCATCCTTGTGTCCATTATACCGCTTTGCTTGTACTCGTACGTACGGAGCGCATCGAGTTGTAAACGATTGTCTACCTCATTTGCAATACGAATTGCAGCCGTGATTGAATGTACATTCCAGGCACGCATCAACATTACTACTTCCGTCTGGAGCATATTTTGAGCTTTTTCCCATACAAGTTGTTTGTCGGTATATCCAGCGATTTTTAGATAGTGCGAAACCTCACTCAGAAAATCCATCGTCGATTCACCGGGTCGCTGCTTTCGCTGCGCAATTTTTACGTTTGCTTGCGCCGAACTCATAAAGAATGCGCGTTTAAACTGTTGTTCAAATTGTTCCCAGGTATCGAGTTTTGGTGAGAGTTCCAACCACCATCTTTCGGCTTCACCTCGGAGCGCTTGTACAGCGTACACTTTTAAATAGTCTGCCGTAGGGAACTGCATCGTGAAGTGATGAGCGTACAATCGCGCCAAGAAGAGATCCACTGTATCAAACGTGGTGCGATCGGGGTCGAACGTCGTGATCTTTTCTACCTTCATCCGATACCTCCCTTTCACAGGGGTGATGCCACGTACTGATGGTAACGGCAATTTGGATTGTGTATCGTAATTATGCAGCGTACGTCCCATCTTGGCTTGTAAGAGCGATGACATAACATCAATGTTCGTTAGATGCGCCGCCCTTGATGGCGAGACTTGAGGTTGTAGCCGAGTAGCTGAATCCACAACTGACGGAGGCAGCGATGGAACCACTGTTGTCACTGGCACTGTTGTAGTTGGTAGTACCGGCGACGTTCTTAAAAACAGCGGAATCATTCTGTTCGGGCCAAAGTTCCTTTCAGATGGTAATGAAACCGTTTTGTTCCTCCTACGGCGGAAATGAGGTGCCGTAATCGCAGCGGCTAATGGAGCGGCTGGCGGTGAGGTCCTAGCTGAAGACACAATATCAACCATCGTACCGGTCAAATACTGGGCGATTTGGGTAAACTGATCCCAGATGCTGGTAGTCAGCCTGGTCTCCAATTCCTGCAACTGGATTGTAGAATCGTTAGTAGCGGATGGATAAACTCTGGTTGGGTGCAGCATCATAGCGGGCGTCGAGGCAGCCATCGGGGTGCGCATCGTCAACATCGAGGGTGTCGTTGTTACCGGCAGGGTTGCCGTGGTAACGATCGGCGCTTCCACACGAAATGTGCGCTGACGTTGTTGCCGTGAAGTCAACAATTCAGAATTGGCCCAATCTTCCATGTCAAATGGATCGGTCAAGTTGATAAGGTTTTCGATTGGTTCCATTTAGGATGATTAAACGTGAAGAAAACAAAAATATAACTAAATATGATAGGAAGTTTTGTACTTGCGCTGGTAATCGCCAAGGTTTATAGACGAGTATCCTGTCGCGGACGCCAAGTGTCACGGTTCGCTATTTAGTGAGGTGATATTTTTCGCGGTTTCGAAGCGCGGGTGCAGGCCGGAGGCTCCCTTTATACGAATCAGCCGCAGACGAGGGCGTTGGCTGAGACAGAAGCGCTCCTAGCTCGTCGTGAACCACTATATTATTTTTGTGGGGACTTCTCGTCCAACCTTGTGTACGTACGCGTATAAAAGAGTCAATTTGGATGTACGAGGTATCGTATGGGCTGGGTGCCGACGATGCCATGGACATATGCTTTTAAAATAGTTGGCGAATGCGGGCGCGAGTACAAGAAGATGGGAAGCGGGAACCACGATGACACAGGTAACGTCGAGGTTCCTGTCGACAACGCGGGGCGCTTCTTAAAGAAAGAGACCGTTGGAGGTGATTTGGACCGACCGGTCTAGTAAGGTGACGGGCCGTGTTGGGTAACGGCAAAGTCGTAGAGAAAGTGACGAACTGACCACTAGAGATGAGGGCAGAGCTCTAGGTGGCAGACGGTGCCGAATTTGGCAGAAACAGATGGTTATATACTAGAATATCAGGTGACCAGTGGTCCGAACCACTTGGTGCATATTAATTAACTGGGGGAAAGATAAACAAGAGGAGCGCCATCTATATTTAGCATGATCTACCCGCGATCAGTAGATCGATCCTGACTTAGATCGATCCAGATCGCAGGTATGCGCTCCGGTCATTAGTGTTGAGTTTCGAACAATATTTTCTCCAAAATAAAGAGATTTTCAATGTATCACGAGTTATTTCATTTATTCGGTTATTTAATCGGTTTTCCATGTGCGGTTAGCATGTGTAGTTTTATATAAATGATTTGTCTCGATTACGGATGTCCCTTTAGGACTCCGTACTATGTGTTTATATCGGATGGCTCTTCTAGCCTTCCGTAGTCATTGTATAATTTCGTTTTTCGCCGCTAGGCGTTTTTATGTAATTTTCTTCTCTCTCGAATTCATTTTGATCGAGATAAGATCGTTTTTCCAATAAATGGCGTTTTCAGTTTTACTTCTCGGGTGTCAGTGGTTTATTTCGGTCCCATTCCTCAACAATTAGCATAAAGGTGTGGTTATGAGTCAGAGGGGGTAAAAATAAGAAAACTAGAGAGTATGAAACAGAAATTAAATATAAGATGAGAAATGATAAAAATTGGAAAAGGTAGGGGAGACTATAGGGGCCCAACCAAAAAGGAAGTCTTAAAAATCAAAAATTGGTGGGTTTTTACATAGTTCAAAACCCATGTCCGTGACACTTTATTCAGACAAACAACCCTACAACAAACTACTTGTTGTGTAGATTCTTTTAAACTCAAAATCATACCTGTGGC
>JAQIXU010002243.1:0-12837 GCA_034701245.1 Strigamia transsilvanica
TCTTGATACGTCCTAAGTCCACAATCTCAAAATTGCTCGAAATCCTCGCTAAAACTTCCTTCTTAATTGTATCGTTTGTGGTGACCTCGAGTTTATATTATGTATTAATATATATTCGAGTCGTCACTATATTTCTCATCTAAAATCTTAATAATATTTACTAGGGGCGTTACAGTTGGCACGCGTCGATTGTAATGTTCCTCCCCTCCGTAACTAGGGGCAACCCCCTAGTTATTACCAGGCTCCCGGCTTCTGTGCAGAGTTGCATAGAAGCCGTTGTGTAATTAACGCAAAACGGTTTTGTGCGCAGACTCACGGAGCAGATTTCGGGTCTGGGCCAAAACCGTTGTGCACAGAGTAAGATCACTTTTGATCCAACCTCCAGACTGTACACTGCTATCATTGCTTTGCTCCAAACCAAAGTACTGATTTGTGTATTTGGAAACTTTCAATTGTCTCTACCACACTTGTATATAATATAAGTGTGATTCTCCTGTTTGGTAATTCAGATTATCAAGCTTTCAACTCCTAACTTGTTACTTCGAGTAATTCACTCGAAGTAATATTGCATCTTGTTCCAGGGACGCCGGCCATTAAGCCACGGAGGCCTACGAGCAAGAAGGAGTGAGTTTTGGCGCCATCGCCATCGTTATTGTGATATTTCATTATTTCTTTCATATTCCATTATTATAATTTATCATGTATTCTCTAGTCATTATTAAAGCATTGTTCGTTTCTTCTAATATAAACCTCGTTGTTTAATCATTATTATCGGTAAATTACATTTAACCCTAGACACTTGTATAAATAGAATTTAAGGCCTGTTAAGGCATTTCGACGGTGTGCAAACCCGGCTCACCGCACTTGGGGGCCTGGCCGGGATCTCTTTGTTAGGAATTTGTGTTACACACAAACCCGCCATT
Source organism: Strigamia transsilvanica (assembly GCA_034701245.1). Taxonomy (NCBI): domain Eukaryota; kingdom Metazoa; phylum Arthropoda; class Chilopoda; order Geophilomorpha; family Linotaeniidae; genus Strigamia; species Strigamia transsilvanica. Next base: position 924 of record JAQIXU010002243.1, read on the forward strand.
TTATTTGTTAGCTTCTCTTTGTTAGCCCTGTTAGGCTTTACTATCATACTTTCAATAATATTTTGCACCAACATATAATATGTCGGATGCTAAATCGCAACCAAAGAAGAGAGGACGCCCGCCTGGTTTAAAGCGCAAACCAGCCACTTCACCTAACGCAACTCCTCCAGTTTCACCAAAACAACTGGAAGGAGACGCCATTTTGGAGAACGTTCCTTTCCGGCCATTGGAAACAATGGAAGGTAGCATTAATCGAATTGCAACTGAAGAATCTCAGCAGCAAACATCACAAGCCAGCCCTGTACTACCTCCATCGAGTTTTCCATCCGAGGAGGACATGGAAGATATCAGCGAAATGATCTCAGAAGATTCCACGCCGAAATCTCCACCCAGGGTCACAATGATGGACGCATTAAAAGCACGAGCCATCAGTGAAGGCATACAGATTGATGATAACATGACTATCGAACAAATTCATCAAGCCATGGTGAAAAATCAGAGCCATAAAGACTTAGAAGAATTTCAGCACCAGTTTGATCAGTTCAAACTAGAGCAACAAAAAACAATCGCCGACCTGGTTTGCCAGATCGCGCAATATGATAAACAGAGAGCGGAATCTGCTCATGAAAAAGCTAAAGAAAGTCACCGCCATTTGCAAATGGGAATGCGAATAGGCCGAACATGCAGCTCTTCGGAATCCGACACTCAAGCTAAAAATGAACTACACAAAGCTAAAAAAGAGCTGCGACAAGCTCAGGAAGATTTAATGCGCGCTAACTACGAGTTAAGCGACGCAAACAAACAACAAGCTGCGAACGAAGCTAAGCTCCAAGAATTAGCGAGAAAGCTGGAACAGAAAGCACAAGAGCAAAATATGCGAGGTGCCCATCTCGCTAAAAAAGAGAATGAGGTTTTCAACGCGAGACAAAAACTTGAGTTGGAACGAATCCAATTCAATTTAATTGGTAAAAAACCACTTTCATCAGAAAACGAGCAACTACGTGCAGACCTACTACGCACCCAGGAAGAACTGGAAGAGGCTGTTAACCGAGTGGAAGAACTAACCGCAAACCAGCCCTTCCAACAGCCTAACGCTCCAATTCCAGAGATAAAAACTAAATCTCCAGAAAATATTACAATAATTCCAACTGACTCTGAATTCGGAAGTCAGTCGGGAATATCGAGCGAAGACGACAATTCCTCAAAACGGAAATGTCGAACTAAACGCAAACGACCAGCAGAATCGGCAGTGCGAAAATCACCCCGCACTTCACAGTCGACGGATCGATTTTTTAATAATAGCGACAAACTAATAAATTTGTTAGATGCCAAAAATCGACAACGACAGAGACCGAATTCTGCAAATGGTCAACATGACCATAGTTATTCGAAGTCAAGTGATGGTTCGAGGAGTAGTTCGCAAAATAGACAACACGACAAAAAACGTCGTCAAGAACCACCGCCTGAAAATTCATCAAGAAGCGGGAGTCCACCAAGAAGGGGTAGACCTTCTGGGAATGGACGACCACCAGGGGGAGGAAAACCTCCTGGAGGCGGAGGACCACCTGGCGGAGGAAGACCGCCTGGAGGTGGAGGACCACCAGGTGGGGGACCTCCCGGTGGAAGACGACCACCGGACACAGACAGTGACCCGGTTAGTCCACCACCACGACGTAACGCAAATGAAGAATCGACTGACGTCGACTCGTCATCAACACATCAGAGAAGAAAAAGAAAACCAGATGGCCCTAGACCACGCAAAGAAAAAAGGGACATACGTTCTTGGATAAGAGAAGAATTAGAGCGAGAAATAGCAAAAAGAGATTCTTTTCCTAGATCAGACTCTATTTCGGATGCAGCAGACATGGCACTTCAGAAGAAGATCGCTAAGTACACCTCAGATAATTGGACTCACAATCTATCTGAGGAAAGATTGATTAAATGGGATCGAATTCACCCAGCCCTATTCAATGGCGAATGGCAAGCAGGATCTACTTTCTTAAAAGAGATCTTGAGATTGTCGCGACTAAACGGTATAGGATCTCGAGACGCATTATACAAACTAGTCCCAAGAGCCCTAATCGACCGAGCTGAAACTTGGTTTTATTCTAAAGATTTCGACAATTGGAATCATTTCGTCGAAGAATTTATGACCGAGTACGGCGAGAGTAATGAAGACCTGCTCCAGCAATGGGACAGGTTAGCTCAGAAAAAAGGAGAAAACCTAAGATCCTACCTGCGAAGGACGGATGATCTTTTGGCCAAATTGCCTTACACAATGGGCGACACAGCAATTGATCGCCAGTTCCGACGGGGACTGACCGACTATTCTAAAGGCATATTATTAAATATGCATGCGCCAAATCCTGGCTCATATTCGGATTTAGCAAAATATATGCGCGCAAATCAAATCAGGATTGATGAATCATATACCGCTTATATGACGGCCGACGAAAAAGCCGCCAAGGTAAAGCGACAACAGAGACTGGACGACTTGGCTAAAGACCAACGTTTTAAACGCACCCCATTGCTACAGCCTCCAGCTAATGATGATTATTTGGATGAACCAGTTAAATCTCCAAAGGGGAGTACGGATGTAAAAAATCCACACTCCATCCCTGAAAAGCATTCAGCACAAGTTGCTAATGTCAATATACAATCCGGATCGGAAAAAGAAAAAACCGAATCGGAACCGGAAGAAAACCCTACAGTGATGTTCACTAAAAAGAACGTCACTGCGGGTAAATATAAACCAGCTTTGACGACAAAGAAAGTTTCGTTTGATGCCCAAAAACTGGACATAAGTAAACAATCAAAATCTCCCTTGCCATCACCTAGGCAATCGGAATCGGAAGGAAATCGGACGCGATCTCCATCACCAGCGCGTAAGACGCCACAAACTGACCCGTGTAACAACTGTAAAAAGTTGGGACATTGGGCAAGAGAATGCCCGGAAAGGAAGAAAGATAATTCTAAAAAATTATCTCCGGACGTTGAAAAGGCTCTGAAGATGATCACAGAGCTCCTTCAAAAAAACTTGTGAGCGCTGATCCACCAGGTCTAGTGAGAAAAGCGCTCACAAACTCGGAAGAACCAACTCCGCTAATCAAACCGGAAATTGGGGACGAATCAACTTTGAAAGTAGATAAAATTCTGTCTTTTCCTAAAGTCGATATATCACCATTAAAAGAAACCGTAATAAAAACACTAATTGACGCTACCTTTTTCAAAGATAAAGTCAATCAGTTGATGCAAAATGTTAAAAAATTATCCAAATCGGAAATAGATCAAATTGTAATCAGGAACAGACCGCCTGATGATTCAGATCCAGCCGTAGAGGAATGCATCAAATTACTAATGGCCGCCACCTTACAAACAGACGCTCTATTGGATGAATTGCCACTAGAAACGCCAGTTATTAAAAAACCACTACGCCGCTTTACATGTAAATTGGCAAATATTCCAAACTCTGATTCACTTCCGATAATGAAGCTGAATACAGGTAAAAACAGCATAATTGGCTTCCTGGATTCAGGAGCTAACAAATGCTTTATTGCCAAAAGCGTAGTAACTTCTCTCAATCTTGAGAAGAAACGTCACAGTATCAACAGCTTCTGATGACATCATCCCAGAAGGAACTTTATATTTAACCTTCCGATGGCCTCATGGCACAATGCGGCACCCCTTCATTGTGATCGAAAATAAATATCCCATGGTACTATTGGGTTGCGACCTTATGAACAAATTAAATATTCAGCCCAACCCAAAAACACTATCATGGAATTACATAATGCCAATCGAAGGGCCGAAATGTCCTAAGTTAAAAGCAATAGAAGCACCAGAACAAGAAAGTTCAATAAAAGAAAATTTTAACGGACCTGGCATTGTGCAAGGTTTTCATGCTAAAATAACCGAACCAGACGTAGTCTCACAACTGGTGTCAGATGCTAATCTAACAATGCCACAAGCTTTAGCGTTGGAAAAAATATTAGAAAAACATCGAAAGATACTGACCTCAAATCCAGGTAAAACACACCTGGTACAACATGAAATTAATCTGGACACTGATAAACCAATCAGAGTCCCATTCAAAAGCTGTAACCCACAGCGGAGAGAAATTATTACTCAACTCTGTCAAGATATGATAGATAAGAATATAATTATTCCCGCTGAAGGAGACTATGGGATGCGGATAGTGTTAGTAAGGCGCCCGGGGTCGGACCCCAGGCTTTGTAGTGACTACAGACCGCTCAATGCTCATACACTATACGATCCACCTCAAATGCCCACCATTGAGGAAATTTTGCGAGAAATCGGAGAATTTGAATGGGTAACTACAATTGACCTGTCTAAAGGGTTCTGGCAAATTGAAATGCGACCTGAAGACAGAGTTAAAACTGCTTTTTGGAGCCCAAAGGGTAGAATGATGTTCAACGTCATGCCCTTCGGACTCGTAAACGCCCCGACTACTTTTCAAAAATTAATTGAAAAGGTACTTGGAGACGCATACAGAAAATTTGTATGGGCCTATTTAGACGATCTGGTCATAGTGTCAAAAAATTTTAACGAGCACATGACACACATCCAGACCGTACTGAATAAATTACAAGAAGCCGGATTACACACTAACCAAATAAACGCTTGCAAAAGCATAACATCCTGGCCCGATCGAAAGCCTTCGTGAAACCATCAGCCAGATTAGCCTTTGTTCCCACATGTGCAAGTACCACATCCCCATTCCTAACAAGATCACGAACCCAATGATACCGCACGTCAATATGTTTAGTTCTTCTCTTCTCCACTGCATTACGAGTGAAATCAATAGCCGATTCACTATCACAATAAACGATGAAAGAAAAATCAAATTCAATAAACTGGCACAATTCAGTCATGATACGCTTTACAAAAAGGAAGTCTTTAATCGACTCCGTCAGGGCCACATATTCTGACTCCATCGTCGACAATGTGACGCATTTTTGCTTAAAAGTTCTCCAGAATATTGGTACAGACGACAAAGTCAAAATTGTTCCCCCAATCGATGTTCGATCGTCACGATTATTTGCGTAATCTGAATCGGTGAAAACCTCCAAAAACAAGTCAATGCCCCGCGAAAGAGTTATACAATAATCACGGGTACAGTACAAATAACCCAGCATCCTCAATAGACCATTCCAATGAGTAACACCAGGATCTGACTGAAACTGGCTAAACATATTAGTAGCATAGGACAAATCCGGGCGAGTCCTCGCAGCCAGAAAAGAGAAACAGCCCAACAGGCTACGGAAAGGGTATCTCGACATCTCAGTACGCTCTCTCTCTGTTTTAGGAGAGTCACTTCTTGACATAACTGTCCCGACCGCTATCGGTAATCCAGCTCTACTTGGCAAAAATCTTCCAAATTTCTCCAGAATAACTCTAATGTACCCCCTCTGATGCATAATTAGGCCACCATCAGTTTGTTCGAATTCAACTCCAAGCATCTTCCTCACCGGACCCAAATTTACTAGATCGAATTTCTCGGCCACGATTGCAGATGCTGAGTCAATATCCCCATTTGTTATGCCAAAAATAATAATATCATCCACATATACAATTAAAATGGCTCGACAATTCAGTTGATACACACAATTACACCAGAGTAATGATTTAAATCCTCTAGATTTCAAATGGACATCAAATTCATCGTTCCATGCTCTCCCAGACTGATGGAGCCCATAAAGAGCTCGCTTTAAAAGGCATACAAGGTGTTCCTGCCCATCAACAATGAAACCCTTCAGCTGGCGAATATAAACTGTTTCTTTAAGCTTCGCATAAAGATACGCGCTCTTAACATCGAACTGGCAATGAACCCAACCCAAAGTGCAAACCAATAAAACAAAAAGTAAACGAATCACACTAAAGTCGACCACTGGCGAAAAGACATCATCATATGTCTCACCAAAAATCTGATTAAAGCCTTGAGCGACAAATCTTGCCTTAAAGCGAACAATCTTTCCTTCAACATCACGCTTCAAGGCGTATACCCAACGCGAACCCAAAATCTTCACTCCTGATGATAACTCAGTAAGGTCCCACACGTCTGGCGTTTTCAAGATGGAAACCTCATCCGCCATTGCCGCTCTCCAGTCCTCCGAATGCTCAGACTTCATCGCGGACTCATATGAAACCGGAACCTCATTCTCAACATTCAACATCTCTTCACCACCCCAAGATAAATCATCCCAAGAATCACCGCGAACCAGTTCCATGCTCTCAGCTCTCTCTTTAACTGGTATAGATTTCAGTTGGCCAGAGAATGGGTCGGATGTCGAATATGAAAACAATGATTTATCATAGGTCAAACCAGATGCTCGGCATACATCGATTACATCCCTCTCAGATCTACAGCGCTTAGAATCCCTAGACAACCCAAAATAAATATCATATCGTTTAGAGTCCCTCCGCAAAATAGCAGTCCTAAACCACTCAACTTCGCGGCAAGACTTTATTGTCCCAGCCATAACACCCCTCGGTCTTCTAGTTGCGACCGTCACCGGCAAATCAGCAATGATCGGGGACCTCACAATTCCAATTGTAGGAAGCTTTGCATCCCCATCTCCCTCGGGAACGTCAGGCCTTTCCCTAGCAACCAATGGTGTCAGGGGATGAATCAAGATCGGAGGCGATAATTCGACCGGCTCCAAGTCATTCAATCCTAAAACCGGATCCTCGTCATAATAGTCGTCCTCGGGCTCCTCATCAAACTTCACGGTCTTTGGAACAACATTAGTCCCCGGGTCCAGCACGTGACCACTGCCGATCTTCAACTCATCAAAAACCACATTAGACGTGTCCCAAATCACCTTTTCTCCCGGTATAAAAATACGATAGCCAATTGTCTTGGATGAGTAACCAACCATAATGCCCGCTCTGGCTCGATTATCCAGTTTTGACGTTCTAGCTGCGACTTTTGCATAGACCAAACTTCCAAAAATTCTAAGATGTTTCACATTTGGCCTAGTGCCATAAAACAATTCAAAAGGGGTCTTTCTAACGTCTCTTCGAGATATCCTATTGATAGTATAACACACAGTATGGGCAGCCTCCTCCCAAAATTCATTCCCCAACTTAGCATAGTCCAAACAGCATCAAACACCATTCATCAAGGTCAAATTAAACCTCTCTGCCACTCCATTCATTTGTGGGGTATAAATATTCGTCCTCTCGTGGCGAATGCCCTGTGACTCAAGCATCGCCGACAATTGACGATTACAGAATTCGAGTCCGTTGTCACTTCTCAGGGCCATAATCCTATGGCCCGTCTGACGCTCCATCCTCGCCTGATATAATCTAAAATGATCAGTCACCTCACTCTTACTCTTCATCCCCACCACAGTACGATAACGAGAATAATCGTCAGTAAACGTTGCAAAATAAATAGACCCAGACTTAGACGGCATTCTTAACGGCCCACACACATCTGTATGTACAAGCTGGAGTGGCTTTGTGGACCTTGGTCCGGGTATTGACTTATAGGATCTAGATCTCGCCTTTGCCAGCGAACAGGCATCGCAACGATCCGGGTTTCCAGCCAGTAACGGCAAACCATCAACACAATCCGTCCTTGATGTTTTCTTAATATCATCCTGATTGTAATGGCAATATCTAAGATGCCACAACAAAACCTGATCAGGATCATCCCCTACGGATCGAGTCGGAACACTAAGACCATTTATCCTTAAATTCATTAAACGATCATTTTCCAATACGTCTCCATCGGTAACCAAAGCATAATCACGGACCTTTTCATTTAAATCCGGGATCTGAGTTCCATTCAAACCCGGGTCCTGTCGAACATTTGAGACCACATGGTACAAACCGCCCACTTGATCCTTCACTCCCACAAAAACCACCCTAGACCAATCCGGATTAAATACATAAACTTTTCCACCCGTTCCCACGAAATGGTAACCCAAATCATCCAACCTAGGACCAGATATTAGATTTCTTCCAATTCCGGGGGCAAAAATCACCCGATTAAAGGTAATCCTGTTCAACCTCTCCTTTGATGAACGATCCAGAAACACGGTTGAACCCATACCCATTATTGGTGTCTCCTGCTTACTTCCAGCAGACTTGATACTATCACCCTTAGTCTCAATGAATTTTGTAAATAAATTTCGATTTCGGCAAATATGACTCGTGGCGCCGGTATCAAAAACCCAATCATCAGTTCTGGTTTCCGGGACCCCCCAAAGCGCCTCCGTTAACAAACCATACTCCGCACAGTTCGGGTCCTCAATCAAAGATGAGTTTGACACAGCTTCCACTTCCTCCTCAATATCCGGCGCAACATTTAAGTCCGGTTTATCCTCATAAATATACACCACCTCGGTACAATCCCTTGCTATATGACCTAGTTTCTGGCAACGATAGCACGGCCCCCCAAATGAAGGTCGCCCATCGGCCAATCCACGACCACCCAAAGATGATCGAACCATTCCAGATCTAATTGATGGTCCCACTGGCCTTCTCCGGTAAAACGTTCGAGGCAACTGCTGCACACCACGTTGACTTAGCGCACCAGCAGTTCTTACCCTGGGGACCCCCCGGTAATAAGGCCCACCACGCACGACCCCCTGTCCTTGACCATAGAAAATTTCATTCGTCTTATTAATTAATTCCGACGACTGTGGAAAAACATTAGGGAAAGCAACGTAATCATAACCAAGATCGTCACGAAAATACATGTCACCATCCTCAGCCACGCATGAGGCACCAAACGCCCCAACCGGGGTAACCAGTTGCGTGTCAGACTGAAGTTGTCTCAACCTTCCCTCCTCAGCTATGAGTTCCTTTTCAGCCTCATCTAACACAAATTTCCCTTTTGGACCTCTATGAATAGATAACACTACAGGTTGAAACTCAGCCGGAAGGTTACGAATAAGTTGATAACAGATAAAGATCTTTGATACCTGCTCGCCCATATCAGTTAACTTCTTCTCAACCATACGGATACGCTGTGCAAAAATACGAATTGATTCCCCTGGTTTAATCCGTAATGCCGCCAACTCGTCATATAAAGCACATATACGCGAATGAGAAACTGGCTCAAAATGTTTCAACAATGCATCCCAGGCCTCCTTACCATCTCTGGTACTTGAAATATGTGGCCTCAATTCTGCACTTATTGACTTATAAATAGTGGAATACGCCTGCGCTTTGCGCTGTTCGTAACGTTCGGTAGCACGCAAATCCGTAACTGGCGGGGAAGTAGGTGGATTCTCAGTCAGAAAACTCCAACAATTCCTATCCATCAAGGAAACCTCAATTTCCTCCTTCCATTGTGCGAAATTATCCCACGTTAACATGACTGTCCCTACACGGTCACTCTTCTCCTCGGCCATTTACAATATCAATTTCACCCCAACAGAGCAAAAAAAATTTTCCCAAAACACAAAAACCCAGATCTTGCCAGTAAACACCGAAACAAGAGTACGTACACCCACACCAAGTGCTATGTGCAGGGGTTAATATCGCTTCAAAAATGGTTAGTATCACTTTAACAAAAAAATTCAAATATTCAAAAAAACACAGTTGATGTTGCGTCCGTGGACGTTAATATCTTCACAAGATGAAAACGGGAACGCTGCCAGAGTATCGATACCGCATCAACACCAACCAAAGTCCATCCGTCAGAAATCTCAATCCAATAGGATCCAGCACTAACACAAAATCTGTCAAAATCCACACTGCAAAAGAAAAATAAAGACAATAAATCTGCCACACAAAACCACACAATTTCCACACTCAAACACGATAGAGTATTTCACACAAAGTATATCATAAATCCAAAAAAAACAGTCCCTCGTTGCGATACTCAAAATCCAAGCTCTTATGACCAAAATAAACAGTTACTCAGTTCCAACCACCGAATCCAGCGGAAAAATTCTCCAAAGAAAAAAAACAAATTCTCTGCTCTCTGATGTCCTCCTCTCAACTCACGAAACTCCAATATTTGCACAATCACTTAATAATTCCAAAATGATGCGATACCCACTGCTACCTCCTTGCAACAATATCACTTGGAAGTTCTCAAAACTCCATGTATGCCGTCATCTTGTCTGGTTGTCTATAAATTCTCCTCCTGGTGACCGGTCACTTGTTGAAAATTGGCGCCATTTTCTCATTTCATATTGATAACAATTAAACAGTCCAAAACTCACAATTTTTGCTCCAAAATGATAATATCTCAACTGAAACTTCACTGTTATTGTTCCCACGGCACTACACAGTTCTCTTCTCACTGTGCTCACGATAGCGCATCAATTTTGAAAAATAAACTCACAAAAATTTCTCGTTTTCAAAACACTCGCGTTTTTCACATCAAAATTCGGCCCTGCTCGTCTCGTCACATCTACACACGTAGCAACGGGCCCATAACCAATTATTAGCTGTGGAAATTAAATCTCTGAGGGCACTTTAAATTAAACTACAGCAGGAACAATACACAAACGTTTATTCATGGCGGCAGCCATCTTGGAATGAAGAGAGAGGCTCCGCCCACCTTATACATGTTAAAACCGGTTCATAGATGGCGCAGCCATCAACACACAACATCAAGTCCATACATAAACCAAAACTAGCAAATACAATCACATACCACAGAATACAAGGATAACATTAATCATAAGGTACTATATATATCAATATACGTAAATAAATAATACAAATAATATCACACATACACAAATACCAACAGTTTCGTTAGCTGGTCGTTGCGTGCTCTCACGTGGCTGTATGGCGGTGTTACGCATGCATACTCTCGCGATGTGGCCGGTGCCACCACATCGGTAGCATTTTGCGTCAAAAAATGGACACGGGGTGCCTTTGTGATCACCCCCGCATCGCTTGCACTTGCCAACAAGCTTATCCGCGGTCATTGGAGGTTGATTCTGAAATGCGGCCGGTCTGGGTGCGTTTGGATATCCTCTGGCGCCACCTCTAGCAAAGGAGTTCGGTTTTGCACGGCCAAAAGATGTCGGATACTGCCTAGCACCGGTCTCGACCTGGTACACGTCCGTAGACGACGCTTGTTGTGGTTGCTGCGTCTCGGTAGATGCGAGACCAAGTTCATTATCTCTTGCTTTCTTGTAGACGAGTTGACCCTGAGCGGCCGCTTCGGCAGCTTGTGCTAACTTAATTGCCTTGCTTAAATCGAGAACTTCTTCCTCCAATAATCTTAAACGCAGTTTATCGTTGTTGATTCCTGCCACAAACTGTGTAAGAATGGCATCCTCATTTATATCTTTACTAGCGAATTTGCAGAGTCTGGCTTGCGCACGCAGGTCTGCCACAAATTTAATTACAGATTCGCCCGGTTGACGTTTAATGGCGAAAAGCTTATGCTTCTGAACATGCGGTCTCGTGATCGCTTGATAATGCTCGGATAATTTAGCTACAACAGTCTCGTAAGTCACCTTATCTATAGTTTCTGGGTGAATAAGGTCCCGGATCAAACCGTACACTTCCGCTCCTGCTACTGAAGTTAATAGTTGCTTTTTCTCGTCTGGTTTAACCCGATTTAACACACAGAAATCCTCAAATTGATGGATGTAGTGATTCCAAGCTTCCTCCGACTTGCCGCTGTAATGTGGTATGTTTCCTAGCAGATGCGTCGGTCGTTCAGCTTGGGCTTTAAGAAGTGACGATATTGCTACCATTAAATCAGCTGTTGATATCGGAGATGTTGATGGTTGCGGCACAATAGCTGGTTTCGGCGGGTCTGCCATTTGAAAAGAACGAGGGTTAACTTTAGAATACGAGGGTTCAGAATCTACTTGCGCTCGTCGCCAACTTGTCAGATCCAACAGAATCAGTAATAAAACGAAATAGTTCATGCTCCAAATCAAATCCTGATTTATTCTGTTCACAA
>JAQIXU010002244.1:0-12827 GCA_034701245.1 Strigamia transsilvanica
AAGAATAAACATAAAGAATAAGAAAATTTGGCCTACCAGTGTGATATCCCCTAATGATTCTTCCATTCCAATTACAATAATTAACGATGCAAGCAGAAACCCCTTCGGATTATTAAACACTCGCCATAGATTAAGGAAAACATTACAAATTTCTCTTCTAGTACCACGTTCAGGATCCAGTCTTCTCGAAAAACCTTCAAGAAAGTAACTGAATGCACAAGCGATGGCACTCATAGCAGCGATTATTATTGTGATCTAATTTGAATAGAAAAATGGAATTACAAGTACTAATACCATACTGCCCAGCAGACCAAGTCGTATCATCTTAAGACTACCCCATCACTTTAAATTTGTAGAGACAACGATTGAACTAATTAGCTGACTTCCAGTTGAAATAGCCAGCATAGAAACACCCATTTTATCTTTGGGAAAGAAAGATGCAAAAGTTGCGACATCAAAAATATAACTTGACTTAATACGACGTAATATTGGCTGTTGTTATCAAATTTCTGGTCAAAAATTTGATAACTGTAATAATTAAATTAATATTGATTGATTCCCCTTTGTGTTTCACTGCATTGCTTGAAAAGGCAGTGAACTACAAAATGACGTCATCGGTGGACTCACTAAGTCTGAATTACGAATTAGCCAATAGGAGGTCACGCCCAGATGACGTAACAGCAGGTTTTCATGTGCCCGAAGCTACAGCGCATGCGCCTTACGGTGGTGTTAGGGGAATTTAGCAGATTTCCCCCTATTTTTGGCCAATTTTTTATCAGTTTGGAAATATCTGCAGAGGAATTTCTTAGATGAAACACTGGGACAGCCAAAAAATATCAAAATTGGAATTTTGAATTGTGAATTTTTCTCTTGGTTCTAAAGCAGCTAGTGCTGTATGTTCCACAGATGACATCATTTCCAGTTTTGTACTTTTTTAAGGAGGGACATGGCCTTGGCCAAGCATTTTAAACTTAATTAAACTTAATTCGTAGAAAAACTAGATAATTTAGAAAAAATGTAGATTTTGTAAACATTTTATTTAGCAGCAAATTAACAATTTTGATTTAAACAACTTCAAAAAAAATCTTATTACTGTGTAATCCGATGATCCGCGCCATCCATTGAAAAATTAATAATTAATAACGTGAATTGAATCCCTTGAAATGGCCCCGGGTGGATTAGAGACCCTTGGGCAGCAGTTGTAAAGTTTTTGCGCAAATATCACCTAGTTCCACTGGCCTGATCGCCAAAGAAGGTTCCTGATGAACAGAGTAATACTAACACTTGTTTTCTGGCGATAGGCATATTTCAAACTTGCAATTTGTGAAACGACTTTCTTGAGGACCCAACCTTGCATTTGCACGGAGAACTGAAAACCACAGAAAACCCATTTGAGGTGGATGAATAAGAACAGTATCTAACTTGTAAGTCAAACAAAGATGGAAAAACAACTGGGATTCCCAGCAAGTCACACAATCTTGCTTAACTTCTGTTTTCTGATGGCAATAGGTGACCAGCATAAGCTGTCCCTATCCTTCTGATATAAACTTTCGAATCTGGAATCAGGAATCAGGAATAATTTGTACATTCTAAGTATAATATTAGCATTTCCTATTAACTAGGAATATTCCATTAAAATGGAAAATTCTTATTTAATCAAATCACACAGTGACGACTAACATAAAAACTAAAAATAAACTGAAGAAGAAATCTACAAATAATTCGGATCTCTTTAAACAAAATTAATAAACAGGTACTAACAAGTTTCATTATTCTGGCTTTTGTTGTCCAAAGACAATTTTTTCTAAAATTAAATATAATACGAAACTAATACCAAACATCGCTGCAACAAGGTACAATTTAGTGCTCATACAAATAAACTGACTACAAACAAACCAAAATAGATATCCTGAAGATATCCAAAAACTTGCTGATGCAAAAGCACCTTCCATGTTATCTTCAAAAAATATGCCATACGTTGCTAAGGTAAAAAAATAATTAAAATATTTAATCAAATATGTAAACCAAAATACAAATTATTAAGCACTTACCAAAAGTAACAGAAATTAAAATAGCATCAGCAGCAGCCCACAAACACACCAATATAAAATAAACATATAGTTGGTGAGGATTTGATTTCCATAATAACAAAGTTAAAAATACGAGCATAAATATAAAAATGGCTGTCCCAACAGCAACAGGTCTACCAAACTTCAGAACAATAGGCCAATGACCAAGTGACACCACCACTTGGGTAATACCATAAGCCATCATTATCAGTCCTACCATAGAAATTCCCAAACTGCAACTGATGAGTGCCTATTGTGAATATAAATTAATTAATTAATAAAATACACTGAAATTGCATTCATTTTAACATACTTTTGTGATATCTCCTAGCAGAAACGCTTCTTCCATGGCAATTGCAATAGTTAACGGTGCAAGTAGAAACCCTTTGGGATTTTTAAACACTCTCCATGTATTTAGGAAAACTGTACATATTTCTCTTCTAGTACAACATTTATGACCCAATCTGCTTGAAAAATCTTCAAGAAAATAACTGATTCCACAAGCAACGGCACTCATCGTGGTGAGTATGCCAATTAACGTGTAATAACGATCTGGTGATGGCGGTTCCAGAGAAGTGAAGTTTAATTCTTCATTACAATAAGCAGCTCCGCATAAATGTTGAGAACTATTCATGTCGACTTTAAGCGGGGGACCTAAAGTTAAATATAAAGCTATATTCCCCCATATGAAACCGCCACCTAGAGATGCATTCATAATACCGGAGACAAGAGTTAGAATAGCATCCAGATTATTGCCGTTGTTAGTAAGATGTGCTAACCAATAACCGGCTGAGTTTGCGTACATGAAACCTGCAGTGCAGAGCGTAGAGATAGTAAAACCAAAAACCATACCCCCGATTATTAATGTGATCCAATCAGGATAGAAAAAAGAAATTACGAACACTGTATTTGTAACCAGACCGATTCGTAACATCTTTAGACAACCCCATAACTTCAAACACACAGAGACAAAGGCTGAACTAACTACCTGACTGCCACCCATGACAGCTAACACCGTAATGCCTAAATTACTATTCGGGTATAGAGAGGTGACAGAATCCAGCAATGTTATGCTAGACGAAAAGCTCAGCATGACTGTTGCGCACAAACAAACAAGTGATTTCCAGATTAGTCGTTTCTCTTTGCGCAGTTCATGTTCATCAGCTGTTTTTGTAACTGCATCGTCGTTAACGTAATTATCGGAGGTTTGCTGAGTTTGAAAAGTTGGATTATCAGTGCCAGTCTCAATTTCGGTTCCTAACCCTGTCTGGCTATTTGATTTCAACATTATCTGCAATAATAGATTTTGTTGTCTATAAAAATGTAAAGTGTATTTTACTCACGTAAAGCTAGATTACTAAACTGGGGTTTACTCATTAAACATATCCCGGCTGTTTATAGTTGCAGCATTAACTGAATGGAATTCCTTGACAGGATATGTGCGCATCGGCATATCCAACCATGCATTCATTGACTACAAGCAAATTGCCTTGTATAATACATAATTCATTTTAAAGGTACCAAGAATTGAAGGTTATATAATCTTTTTTATACCTATGCGAGTATGTTCCCTCAAGGTGAACTACCATATAAACAATTGAGCTGATTATATATGGTTGGGAATTAAATTTTAGTTGTTCTTAATGTTATTATGATTATTGTTTTCAATCGAATACAGAATTCTTAACACTTACCATTGCAATTCACTTCTTTCTATATTTATATCGATTTATATTCTGTATTTTTGACACTTAATATCATGATCGTAACTTGTGACCCCTTAGGCTAAATTCCCGTGAGAAGTTATAGTCTATAGACCATACAAGCCACAGTCTCTGAGACGACTTTCTTAAATACCCAACCTTGCATCACATGGAGACATTAGTGAAACAACCCCGTATATGTTTTTGCCATAGAAACAATAGAGTTTGCGGACATGCCCTTTTCCTTATAAATGGCCATCCTTATGGCCTTATAGTGTTATAACCTTATGAGATTATGAACTTGGTTGCGGCAAGTTTCCTTATCCAAACTAACACACATAGTATTGAAGATTCTAAATATTGCAATCATATAGCCAACAAAAGTAGTGGTTTGGTTTATCCTTGGACTAATAGTCCAAGGTTTATCACACTATGATTGATTAAACCCTACTTTATTTTAACAATTCTAATGTTGTTAACAAGCTAATTGTTCAAGCAAAGTTGTGAGGTGGACAAAAAATTGTTGGCAGCCATTTTGAGAAATCATAAGGAAATGAAATCTGATTGGCTGCCTTATTTTATAAGGTACTCTCATAAAAATCTATTTTCCTTATGCTTATGATGCCATAAGGTCATAAGGATGGCCATTTATAATGAAAAAGACATGTCCGCAAACTCTCTATTATCTTAAAAGTCCTTAATCAGACATTGATGAGAACCACCTGAGATTTCCAGCAGGTCAACATTCAAGTCAAATACTGACCAAGCTCAATGCTGCTAACTTTGAGTTGTAATGAGCACATATAAACAACATGGTGAGCTATTCCTATCACTACAGTCTCTAACAAACTTTTCAAACATAATGTATAGAATAAAACCAAACCAAATTAAAAATCCATAAGACCACCCCAACATTCCATTTGAAATATGTTCCTTTCATGTTATCTTCAGATAAGGCAGCTTAAGTGGCTATAAAAAAAAATCATTTTCCAGAAATAAAAAAAGAAGCTAACTTACAAAACGTGACAGACATCAATAAAGAATCAGCAGTTGCCCAAAAAGAAATCAGAACATCTTAAATTCTATTTTACGGATAACGGACAACCCTATACATAGCGACGATCCGTCATGTTACAAATTTACACGAGTAAAAACTCAAGTAAGATATGCTAGCTACTAAATGAATTCATCGCACTTTTTTAAATAATAAAAAGGACCCGACACACAACATTAGGATAGGTAGAATTAAGATTGTTCTTTTAGCTAATGAACAAATAAACAAAATAAAGAGGAAGAATTTAATTTTTTATTTTTTGGAATAAAATAATCTGTCAAAGTTGGTTGCTAATGGACATTTCTTCAGTCTTATATTTAATAAAACGAATTAAATTAGTTTTGGCCGTCACGATTACAGGATAATGATCACCCAGTGTCTTACGTTGAAAATGAAGCTGAAAGTTAAAAAATAAAATTTAACGCCCATTAGTGACCAATTGATAGTTGGATACTTACTTTGTGCTTTAATGTAGGCAACACATGCTTTAATCGATCTACTAAGTTAATTTCTTGGCACAAAGGATTCAAATCGTCTTCTCCAAAAACATCAAAAACAGCATCAACTGCTTCAGCGATGACAATTAACTCTACATTGTCTCTGCTCGCCATTTCCAAAAAGAAAAGACCAATGTCCTAATAAACAACAAAAACAATCAGAAACATTAAGTCACTCATCCTATAAAATAAAATTTTCGACCTTCACCTTAAGTAATGGTAGAACTTGGTTATCATCTGGAGCCTTTTCAGCGAGAACTTGACCAATTGTCCCCACAATATTTATAATATTAATCTTAATCCCTGATTCCCCAGATGCTTGTGCCAATTCAGCCATTGAATGAATTTCTGAAGGATTTATGTGTTGCAATTGTGGAACCTTCACAAAAGCCAACTTTTGTGTGAGAGCTCGTAAAGCACTCGTACTTGCTTCCAAGAAGTCTACATGCTCTCGCTTATTGCAATAGACATCACTTTCTGAATTGGCTGGGCACAGAGCTAAATAGGTTATAACAAAAGGTTTATTTTCAAATTAAGGACTTATTTTTGTGCTGCTTACGTGTATGCCTAAAACATAATTGAGCCAATTTGCACCATGTGGCGTATAATTCATCACTTTGTCCCAATTCCTCAACATCGAGGCAAGATACCAAGTTATTAAAGCATAGTAGGGCTCGACATTGAAGAGTCAGCAAGCTAAAAAATATAAAAACATAAAAACAAAATTCTAAAGAGAAATATCATTTTAAAAGTATTATTACTGTTTTGCTACAGACTGTTGCAACCGGGACATTTCTTTACTGGGTCTAGAAAGCTGATCAGGAAAAGGGTTTAATTTATTCAACACCATTCGTAATAAATTGTGGCTAATAATAGCTTCGCTAATTTCAGATGCAATAGTTAATGGAAACTGCAAAAATAAATCAAATTTAGATCGGTAATTAAAATAATTTAAAAAAAATGATTAATCGTGATTACTTTAATTGTATCTTCGTCCATCATATCCTCGTCGTTACCGAACGACACGTCACTGGTATCGCTGCTATTAATATCGTCGTCCTCATCACCTTGTAAAGCAAAGATTATAATAACATTAATATAATATTAACAGTTTATGTAACAGTTTATCACCATCATTACAGCACACATTGGTCAGTATTTCTAAAGACGCAACTTGAGCGGCCAGTATGTTTTCTACTTCATTCTGTAGACTATCGATTACGAAATCATCCTAAAACAAATAAAAATGCACAAATTTCATTATTAGGCCACAGTTAATATTAATTTAGCTATCACTCACTTCTGATATTGAGCGAATGCCTTCATCTTCCAACATGTCATTCTGTAAACCACAAGAGAGAAAAAAATATATAAAAATGCATTAGGCGCTAAGTCTTAGCTGCATATTGAAAATGTTAATTTTTCCAACACATCAAACAACAACAGAAAGATTGGCTTTAGTAAATTTAAATCAAATCCCAATCCTCCTTTGAGCGCATAAATTGGGCGAGATGATTGAGAAGTCGCAACATGGGATTACTCTCTCTCTCGCATCTAATTCTTTTCTCACACTAATCAAGTCAACAATCCTTTAACATTTTTTGATATCTTTTTCAGCTTTTTACCTTCAATAATGTTTCCTTCTCCAACAGATTGCCAATTAAAGTAGTGAATTCAGTTTTTAAAGTTTCAGACACAACTGTCATAATGGCGGCAACGACACTGACAGAACAATCACTCAGCTTGCCGTGATATACATTGAGTAAAATACCTGCAGGTAAAAATAAAAAAAATAAAAAGATTTCAAATTTCTAAGTTTTAACTTTAATTTCACTCACCTGCTGCTAAACTCCTTAACAACAGAAGTGTCGTGTCATCTCCGTTGTATGATTGTTTAATCAGTGTCTCAATAGGAAGAGAAAATGATAACTGGCTCAAAAGTTCAATCGCTTTTGGATTATCCTCTGATGTAGTGTGTAAACATTGAGCTTTAAAATTAATAATAATAATAAAAAAATCACTAACTTGTAAGTTATTAAGCACAATTTTAAAAAATATAAAATTTATTCTACCTGCCGCCACAGCCAATTTATCGCTATAAACTTCTCGATTAACAAATTGAATAACAATAGACAAAATTTCTTCACGATTAAAAACGCGTAAAGCAATGTTATTGCTTTCACTACAAAAATAAATAAACAAATTTAAAAACTAATCAATTAATTAATTTAAAAAAATCGCGTACCATAAATTCCATAACAAATGAGTAGCATCAATTAAAATTTCCAACTTGGTGTCAATTTTACGATCATTTTTTTTCTTTGATTTCCATCCTTCTTCCTGATGCTACAAAAACAAAAAATTAAAACATAAAAAAAAATTAATTCTTGCGACTTTATATTATCTTTTTTCGTCATCTACTCATCACGAACTCAATAGAAGCAAAGTAACCAGAACTATTTCTCTCAAACAAATTAAAATTTACAAAACACAAGGAAACCCACACGAGGACAGATTGCAACGACCAATCTTGAGTGTAGTGCTCAATTATTGGCATTGTGCCTGCTCCAACTCCAACTCCAACTCAAACTTAGAGTCGTCTTGCTCCTCCACCTTCCCATTCCCCTCACTCACCTCACCTCACCTCTCGTTCCGCGCGCTCAGAGCCGCTGATGAGTCTGATTTTGACGCACGAATTTGTTCAATCAAGCGAAGCGCCGACCCCACAAGAACCAAACGGGACCTGTGGTGCAAATCCCAACGACGTCCCTCCTTATTCTCTGTATGCAAATTTAGTGGAAAAATGGATTGAGCGCCCGCGCCAGCACAAGTGAACACAAGAGGAAGCCGAGTAATTTGCAGTCAAATCGCCAGAGGATTTGCCAAAGCACGATAGAGAAAAGACTGGATTTAGACGCAGCAAATCACAATATTTCTCTTTGTAAATGAATTACCCGACGAGTTTGCGCCGAGTGCGGCCTCGGGGACGCCGGCACGACCCTCGTTGCAATGACAAATTACAATTACAAACAAAATAATACTTAAAAATAGTTGACTTGCAAATTCATACCAAACAGGTTACTCCATTTATTCCATTAAAAGCCCCCTCCGAAAAAAAGAGAGCAACTTTCGCACCTCATTAAAACAAACATTCACATTCGACATGTTTGCTCGACAGTTTTGGCACAAGCAAGTCGTCTCGAGAGGTAAGAAGTTGACGAGGGGCGTCTTCTCCAACCACCACTTCGCCCCCTCCAATTAAAACGACTTCCTCAAGTCGTGCAAGTCGAGGAAGGTGTCCTGGGAGGGCGCCGTCGTTTGCACATAAATAGGAATTTCCCGCTCAAATTGGATGCAAAGCAAATTCCAATCTTGCATCGTGAATTGCTGCTGCGACACAAGAAAGAAAGAAAAAAAAACCAAGAAGAACCGCACTTCACCCTGCCACCCCCATTTCACTCCACTTCCGTATCCCAGGTTGCTCCGTCTTCCTTTGGGGCTCCCAGTTAATATTCCGTCTGATTTTTTTTTTCCAAAAATAAAAAAAAAAATAAAAAATTCGAGGTAAACAAAGTTTAAGTAGATTCAGTTTAATAAGAAAATATCTGCAAAGAGATGAGAGGGACTGCGAAAATCCCAAGACGAACGCTCAGAAAAATTTCTCAATTTTTGATAACAAGTCCCCCTGGCTCCCAACTTAATAAACGACCGCCCCCACGTGGTAAGAGCGAAAGAGGAGAGGACATGAAACGAATCTCAATGACCCCTCCCTCTATTTTCCTCTTTATGCGACACCTTACGGTAATATTTCGAAATCGCATGATAAAAAAATCTTACAAAAAAAAATATAAAAATTACAAAATCCTCCAATATCATATTAATCGGAAATAAAACGTTGGTTGGACTTAAAGAGGTTCGGTGCCTCCTTTCCCCTCCTGCACCTGACAGGCGGCCAACAAGGGCAGCACATGCAGTCGCTGTTATCGCGTTCCTCTGGCCGCGTCTCCGTGATAAGGATTATGGACGACTCAGTCGGGACGTAAGCCACGAGCACCGGTCTCCAATGACCAGGTCACGAAGGTGACGGTGGGTATGCGCGCACCCACCAATTTATGGCAATCAAGTTTAGCGGACCTTTGACTACAATCAAATTAAACAATGCAAACGCGCTGCTCGATTGTCATCTTATTAACCTCGCGCAGGAAACCACGTGGTCAACAGGTAGGTGCATTTCAGAGCCAAACCCTCTTGATGACAAGTCCAGTCAACTTATCAACCGCTGCGATCTCGACCAGATAACATAGCGGCAAGCTTGGCGGACCCGCTTGTTGTACGGTACAATACGGCGAAACCTTCGGTTACCATGACAATGCCGCATCGCCGCAAGGGAGAACCAACAGGAACGCGCTTTCAACTTGTGCATTAACGACCCGCGCGCGCGACACTCCCCAAATTTCCATATTTCACGTGAACCACGCCAAGCGAGCACTAGCGCGCCTCTGCATATGTCGCGATGAAAAGTGGACAAATTCCCGCACGCGTCGACCGTGCGAAGCAAGGGGGTAGGGTAGGGAAGGGAAGGGAAGGGAACCCGGTCTGTACAGCTACAGCGCACATCCACTTCATTCCCATGCGATGCCCTGGATGAAGGAATGGAGGACAAACCCGAAAGCGATAAATCATCATCTGTGTAGCATCACTTGGCTGTCACTGAAGGCGCTTTCTTACGGCGAATGCGTCGTCAAACTTAGAAAATAAGAAAAATTGCTAAAGGAATGTGTGTGGTGGAGTCGCGCTGGGCTCGGCTGGGCTGGGCTGGGCTGGGTTCGGTTTGGTTGAGGAAAAAAAATTCAAAGGACACGTGCCCGTCTTGGCAGGTGACTTTATCCCGCCTCCTCCCTCAAGCCTCTGACATTTTTTTTTTTTGCTTCTTTTCAATCGGCGTTTGCATATGCAAACAGCAGTGAAGTCGGGCGACGTCTGTGCACGTGCTCTCCCTCGTGGACCCCCGCCAAGTCAATACGTATTGATTGGATGGTGGAGCTCGGGGGGACCCGCGGGGGAGGGCATACTCCTCCCTCCACCATCCTTTCCATTATCTGGACGCGGGTCTCGCGGGAGTGCGCGCTATAAATCCATGCAAAAATAAACCCACGCCCCACGAAATATGAGATCTCGAGCAAAGATGGCGACACCCAAAGACACCTACTGGGGAAAGGCAAAAGTAGAAAATATGCAAATGCACTGCAAGGTGGAAGGGGAGGAGTCAGAAAAAAAGAGATGCACCATCTACATCCCTCGAGCCATGCATCATACATAGCCTCGACATCAATCCCATTTCTCTGTGGAATTTACCACTTTAACTTTTCATATGCACACACACATAAGTGTATATATATAAAACTTACTTTTCGAGTTCTGCGCATGTCTAGAAAATGGATTTTCATTCAACAACTTTGACTATTATTAATTATCATTAACTTTCTTTGAGTACACAGTGAGAGAGGATTTTAAAAGTAATAAAATAGCGAGGCAATAATTCCGCACTCATGGGAGCCGGCATCCAATTAACAAAACACCGTCGAATCCACTCCCACTCCCAACGGATCGCATCGCAGCATCCACGGAATTACCATCCAGCACGGAATGTCGCCAGCCCACGCCTGGCAAGTGAGTGTGTCAGCAGTAAACCACTATAGGAGCAAAGGGGTTGAAATCAGATGGTTGGTCCAAAATGAAATATTCACGAGCGCCAACTGCGCGGCGAGATGGACGTCCCTTCAGGCCAACGCGGAGACTCTGCGCCCATCAAACATTCATGCCGGAGATGCATTTTCTGCATAAGCAGGGTCCGGGGATGAGACGGGGACCCGCCTCGGGGAGGACCCGACCGCAAAACCCCCTTCCTTTCCCATCTCGGCTTCTGATCGCAGCAGGGACGCGGTCGTGGCCTACAATGCAACTGGCTTAGTCGATTGGTGGCAATATTCATGCGAATCTTGCTTCGAGCCAGCGAAATAATAAATATAAAAAATAAATGCAGCCTCGTCATCCCACTGAGAGTTGTGGACAAAAACAATGAAAACAAATTCAAAAGATAAAGACAAGACGAGCAACACACGAAAAGAATTTGTTTGCAAATCCTATGAAAGGACGAAATTCAAAATTAGATCAAAGAAGGTCACTGTTGAGGGTCGGTTTTCAACTTTATGTTTATATACACACAAAATGTTGTCTCGATTCCAATTCCAATCCTTTCACTCCGTGCTGGAACGAAATACTCGCTGAATTTCAGCAGCACTTTGGTCGACAACACACTTTTTATTCCTCCCTTACACCTAACACAATTGACTCTGTGGAACGCCGAGAAGTCGTACTTTAGACAACACGGGGCGCCCCAATGACATCTAATTACCCAAGTGGGCCCGGAAACATTAGCGCCATCTACGAGGCCGTCGTTGCATTCTGTTAATGCACATCTGTGCCGTCGAGGGAAAAAGGCAACCGGGCCATGACTTGCATAAAAGACAGCAAACTAAGGTAGCAACTTTGTTAGGATCCATTGCGCATGGGATGAAGAAAAAGGTGAAGTGGGGGAGGAGAGAGGAGATGAGTAAGAAAGAAGTAGTGTAGTGGAAGCCGTCGCGTCCCTGCACTGAATCTCCCGAGTGACAAACTTGGAACGCAGTCTGAACGCATCAATCACAGAAGAAACGCGAGCGTGGCATTTGTTTCTAGGGCCCGCGGCGGGCACTCCAAACTTTCCATCAACAAAATCCCTCGTGTTTACACAAAATTCATTTTTTTTTTAAATTTTGTTTTTAAATTGCGCCACATTTTAATTGAAACTAAGAATCAATAAAAGCGCCCTCCTTAATCGCATTTTCCAAACACTGAATACCACATGGAGATCCCTCGGACAGAAAAACTTTTTTTTTTTAAATTTTTTCTCCTAATAAAAAAAAAAAAACAAAAAAAAACAGAAAAAACAACACAGGGAAAGGCAAGTTTCAAAGTGGGCTTTGGTCATTTGGGATCTTGAATCGGTGTATCTTACATCGGTTGCTGTCCGAGTCCATTGTGCGTCACCAGATGGAAGAATGTACGCGTTTGGAATAAACTCTTTTTTGGCTCGCTACTCCCTTCACCCAAAGGATTTGACTCCTCTTTATACCTCATCCCCTTTTGTCTCTCTCTCTCTCTCACAGACACACACACTCTTCTCCCTCAATCCCTATTCCATTACCCCACCCGTATCGTTACCCTTCCGAGGGGCTTCCACACAAGCCCTCGTCAAGACGTCAATTATCATTTAATGAGATGCAAGATTTTGCAATAACCTCTCACCCTACACACACATATCCAAACAAGTACTTAAAAACACTCTTTTGCTCTTCAATTAACCCTTTAACACCCAATTGTTTATTGTTTTATCCCACTTTAATCAGAATATTGAAATTTTTTTGGAAAAATACTAAAAAATTGATCAATCCTTTACAACTGA
>JAQIXU010002245.1:0-12811 GCA_034701245.1 Strigamia transsilvanica
ATTTCCGGGAGTGTACCGAAGCGCGGAAAACGCTCGATCCGCCGGCGGGAGCCGAGGCTCCTCGGGGCCGCCGGTCGCCCCAAAAAAAATTTTAATATTAAAAAATCTAAAAAATACACTTCTTTATATATAAATATATAAATGCATATGCCAGAAAGAAAAAATTACTTCCAAAGTTAACAATAAGCCAACTAATTTTTCCTGGGACGTAGTCGGATCTTTTTCCAGGGGCCCCCAATCTTCGGGGGCCCCTAAGCAACTGCTTATTTTGCTTATACGTAAATCCGGCCCTGATCCCCTTGAATAGTTGTCATTCCTCTGGCAGAGTCCGGTAACTCGGCTTGGCTTTTTATTGGTCAAGCCGACCACCTGACAGAGGCGATAAAGGTGAGACTTTTTTCGCTTTTCGCCAGAACCAAACCAACAATAAACCATAACCATTTGCCTGCTGGAGATCCTTGACGCATCAAACCTTAGTAAAACCACAAGGAGTGACCGAGGACATAAGCACAAGCAGCACGGTATCCGAAAGACAAGTTTTCCTAGTACCCATCTGGTTGAAATGTATAGTTTGAATTTAGTTCCTATCACCTTCTGCAGCATGCCCATATTACAACACCACGCATTACCGTATTTTAATTTTCCCGCGTTTAAATGGAGACCCACGATTTAATGAGCGAATTTACGGTATGTAAAAATTTTGGATTATTAATATAGCATTCATTATAAAAATGTTTTATACCACTACTTAGTCGTCCAAATCCACTAACAACACCCATTGCACCTGTGAAATCCTCATCATTGGTTGGCAGACAAATTGGCACAATGTGAAGTTGAAATTCAACAGGTTTATCCAATTCCAATATGGCCAAATCATTCTCAAAAGTCGACGGAACAAAGTTTGGGTGTTGATGTACTTTGCGAACATTTCGCTCCACAATTGGGTAAAGTTCATATTCTGAAGCAGGATCATATTCGCCCAACACAACAAGGAAATTTTTAAAAAATCTAAAAAAAAAAAAAATAAGAATAATTATTACACACATAACAAACAAAAAAATTAGACACTTTGCTTTCTTACAAAACTAGTTTTGATCAGTAATGTCAAACAGATGAAGAAAAAAATCTTGCTTAGAAATAAGTGATGTTTACTTATCAATTAAAACAAGAAAAACATTTGTTCATGCAAAGTGCCTAATCAAATGAGGATGAGATATACCCAGGTTTGCAGTGGGCAGCTGTAAGAACAAAACTGCCACTGATCAGAACTCCACCACACTTGTTCCTGGAAAAAAAACCAAGAAATGCCACTTCCTTAACAAGTACCTGCAAACAAAAATCAAGTCCATTTAAATATTTAGTTGATTGTATTTTTGGCATTCCTGCAACTGAAGGGCATTTTTAATTTGTAGTTTTTGCTAAAAGATCACTGACTGCTCTTACTTGCCAAGGCCATTGACCAAAAGAACTTGCACTTCCACCGACTATTCTACCATCAAAAGCCAACGGTCTTATTCCACATTCTGCATGCAGTAATAAAGTCACGTTTTAAGTTGTTAAGTATTGATAATTTGCATTTTTATGAAGATTAGGGATCTTGCAAAATGTTTATTTTTTGCACTAATAAACAAAACTCATTGTGCAAGATCCCCTGCTTAGAAATACCTCTTTTGTAATCCATTTTTGGGATAGTCACTTGGGTTGTTGATCTCTTCAGTAGATTACTATTGGTAGGTTTTGCATGGAAAGGAACTTTAGTCAACTTATTTGTATTTACTGCACTAACTGTTTCATCAATAAATGTTGGTGTTGTTGTCAAATGAACTGACGACTTGATAATAGTCAAGAGTGGTGTTTTATCACTTAGCGCGGGTGTATGAGCCCATTCTGCAATACTAGGTAAACTTATTGCAGCAGTACTTGTCCTAATATTTCGGTAAGTGCTCAAACCGAGCATTGACTGATAACCAGAAGTAGCAGTCTTTAGCGAAGTCGTCTCCAAGGGAAGTCTTGTAATGAATTTTACCAATCCTGGAGTAATACTGGAATGTGACTCTTTTGGCTGCTGACTAGAAACTGTTGGTTTGAACGGGTAATTCTTCACAGTAGTGATTGGCATATTGTTGAATATCCTTGGCAAATGGCAGCAAGTGCCCAGAAGAAACCCCTTGAGGCACACTTGATGGGAAACTCCATTTTGTTGACGACATTCCCAGGTGTATGAGCATTCAGCACCAATTCCACACACAGCTACTCTGGAACTTCCTCGGGCAATGACTGCATCGAAGTACAAGAATGCCATTAAAGTTAATTGTACGGAATGGAATAAACTTTGTTTACCTGAATTTGTGGTCAAACTCCATAATATGGCAAGGACGTAAAGATTTGTTGCTTTTTGATGCATCTCACTGCCTAAATTTAAAGAGAATTGGATATTAAGGCGATTTAACTGAAAAAAAAATATACCCATACCTCCAGTAATTTGTTATATGTGATAACCCAGCTTACCAACACAAGGCATCACCTCAGCTGCATAATTTATATGGAAGCTGTGAAATGCCATGTTAAGCGATTTGCTTAGTGTTGGGAAGCAAGTGGGGAAGCAATGAAAGACTACAGGCTACTGTGGGTTGCACCAGGCTGATGTTATTGACCCTGATGCGGGCTCATTTCCTGCGTGGCCAAAGGCAATGTATGGACGACTTGTAGAATGAAAGAAAAGCACACTTTGTGAAATTAATTTTTATATTTTTTTAAATTTTATTTATTATATTTATTCATTATTATTATTTTTTTATTTTTGAGGTGTTTAGTTATTTACGGTATTTAAATGTGTATGAGGAAAAAGTCATATTTTCCTGTTCAAAAGACTTTTATTTAATGATTAAGAAATTTAGAAAATTATTTTTAAAAAAAATGAAATTGCTATAAGGAAATCCGGTACCACTGTTCTCATTTTGTTAACAGTTGATTTTTTTAAAAAAATGTGTACTCATGAACTAGTATCGACTGTAATTGGAAGTTGAAAAATAAAAATAATAATATAAAAAAAGGTCACCACTGAAGTTATTAAACTTTTTTTTTTGTTTTTATTTATAGATTTATTTGTTTATATAGAATTTCCTTATAAACTTTGAGTGCAGCTGCTCTGCTCTTAATTACACGCAATAAAAACAGCATACAAATGGTGCAATTTGTACGTAGGCTTTACTTTGTCTTTCTCTTCGGATTCAAATTCTCTGATTCTAATCACAGTAATTGTACAGTTAGTAATGAATATGGATTGATCCGATTATAATACTGGATTTAAAGAATGCAAAATATTTTTGCCAGTTAATTGTTTATTTTAAAAATCAAATTATCTCAAGCTGCAATAAAACAAACTGATTTTTGAAACACAAACACAAACACCTAAAACACGACTTTTTGAATGCGCCTACTGCGTGGTCTGAAAAGAGAGTTAAAGAAACAAAAGTTGAATAAACTAATTTAATTAAACTGTCACCACATTATTATTATGATTTATTTTCAAACATTTTTTTTTCGCTGTTAGCTTGTTAGTTTTTAAAAAAAATAATTGACATGGGAACCCTCAAATGCAGTAAAAACTTTGGTTTGTGAACAAGAAAAAAATATTTTATGACAGTTCAAGAAGCTGTGTGAATCATTTTGAGCAGGCACAAGAGTAGACCTATAGCTGTGCATGCTCTACGGCTCTGCATAACAGACGATACGTAGACATGTGAGTGGGATTCGGACACGGTCCGGCGCAGGGATACCAGACGGTGTTAAACACATTCACTAACGGGAAAAACACAAACTAAGACACATTTCAATATTGGTTTTGTTGGCCTTTATTAACTATTTGTCTAGGGGAATGTCCCAGACGTGTTCTTCCATGCATGGACCTTTTCCACGATCGACCGCCGACCAGCGACCACATAGGCGGCAAGGACTGTCGCTTTTGTGCTATGCCATGCAGCGCACGGCGTTTGATGGCAATCAAGTCCCACTTGTATTGCCCATCGTTACCTTTGCTCTCTGTTCAATTCGGACATGCGGAACATGCACAGTCTTGCGACCATGCGTGTTGCCAGTCACGTTGAAAGTGAGGGACCCACCGGTCAGCGAACGGGCCCTCACTTCCGGTTCCGCCTTGCGAGAGGTCCGAAGACCTCTTCCGGTATGCAGCTCCACCTGTTTAGTGACAAGTGTCCGGTCACAGACATAGGGTCGCAAAGCCTGACTTCTGCTTTGTTTAAAATCCATGTTTGAGAAATATATTTTCTAGGTACAAAAAAAATTGAGATACGATGTCGATATAATCTAGCCCTCCTATGGCGCTTGTCTTAGGCGCATGCGCATATATGCCCTCTTATGCCCAAAAATGCATTTTTCAAGTGCAAGAAAATGTCATTTTTCTTGTAAATAATAATAAATTTCTTAATTCTACACATGGTCCCTTGCATCGCTCTAAATGGCCAATGGATTTCTTATTCCTAATTTGTTCATTAAAAAAGCGTGTTGTAAGAAAAGTAAAAATGGCCATTGTTCTGAGAGAGATTGAAATGATTCTAATGTGGCAAAAACCATGTCGGTGGATCAAATTGTACGGTGAATTTTTCCAAGCACGGAAGGACCTCTAGTCAAAGCAGGTGCATTGCCGAATCAGCCAATCATAGGCGGGGTCTGCTGTGTCTGTTGGTTTTATTGAATATCGCCAAAACCGGTTTTTTTCTCCTTCCTCGAAGAATATGTCTAATTGGTATTCGCCAGCCTACCTTGGCTTGTGTCCATTTAACGCAAAAGTGCGATTGTCACATCGTTTAAATATTTCCAAATTGCCAAATCATCACAAAATTATCGAAAATTTTTCATGCAAGAAGCTAGTGTTTATAGTTTTGTATGAAAAATAAATTTTATTTTCGTTTCGTTTTAATTTAGAAACAACAATGTTTACTACAGTAAGCAATGTTACAAGGTTTCCAAGTGATATTTAAACCAATTAAACACAAGAATGATTAAATTAATGATATGTGAATCCACACATCAACTTCCAAACTTTCACCATATCAATTCCCTTTTCAGATTTTTCATTTTTGAGCATTAAATTAGTTTTAATTGATTTTAGTTTAAAAATTCACTGTCTTAGAGATCACTCCTTCGTAATTGTGGAATTTTTTTGTGACTATCAATCATTTTTAAAACGGTACATTTATCCGTTCAATCTTTTCCATTTATCTGCCTATTAACTATCTTCCTACATTTTCAAGTGCTGAGATTTTCTTGAGGGCGGTGTTCATTTCCTTTAGAGAAATAACCAGAAAATAATCCTCTTCTTATTAATTTATTATCACGAGGATATACTGGTAGTCATGGCCGAGTTGCTAATATGATTATTCTGGTCGTTATGCTCCTCATGGTAAGAAGTTCCACTCATTGCAAAAGTTCCAAGTCCATATAAGTGACCACAGTACTTGGCATCATCAATATTATCTTCAAAAAACGTCTAAATAATGCAATAATGCAATATTAGAATAACATCAACACTAGTATTAATTTGATATCACAACAGAAGTCTCCATATTCAATGAACAATAGATGTCCAGTGCCACATGGTCCTCTCATGACCATGAGACATTCATCCACCACTCAATTTTAATCAATTTTAATCAGTCTGGTTAAGTTTGAACAGATCTCGCATGGTCAGGAGAGGACCACGTGGTGCTGGACCCAACACACACTTAAAGGAAAATGATACTAAGACACTGGTTTAAGTTTATGGCTTTCATTCAGGTTGTCTAGGGTTAGTGCTCCTAGAGTGTATTTCCCAATGCAGATGTTCCTAAGTCCAACCATTGACCATGTGACCACATGGCCCATAAAGATAATAGTCCATAAATCGCCATGCTATGAAGCATTGCACATATGGAATGCTCAGGTCCCAAAGGATGGCAGAAACAACTCATCAGGTAAGTCTGGATGGCCATGGCCAAGAGAGTTATGAAGGGCAGTTGCATGCAACCACTATGGTCAAACTATAGACTCTTTCTACTCTCCGACTCTTTCTACCCTCCAACCACGGCACACTTCCTGTCCTTTTCCCCAGGACACTTCCAGCACTGGATCTCCTGCTGGCAACCCGGCCACATACTATTTGGTAAGTGACTGCAGAGTAGCAGGTGGTCACCATGCAACCACACAGGGTGCATGGGGCAAATTATGTGCCCCAGATGTGTGACCGTCTGCAGCTCAGATGGCACTGGCCGAAAACAAAAGATGGCGCTGCAAGGCCGGGCCACGTTCATGACAGGAAGTCACGAATGACTAAACAATGACCGGAAGTCACATCCTTGTGACGTTCCAAAGGAGTCTCTTCTCTGTGTTCAGAACGACAGATCGCATCCGGCCTGGCTCTGATTTGAGAACGATGACGATGGCGAACGCGTTACGCAATGTGTGGGTTCTGCCCACCACCAGGACCCGAGTGGCCCAGGTGACGTGCCATGCCCCATATCCGACCATGCTGGCAATCTGCAACCAGAGCACTGACCCCTAGACAACCTGCCATAATAAAACAATATTAAACTCAGTTCTCTGTTCTTTGTGTCGTTTCTTGGTGATTTAAGTGATGTTGAGTCTGACCACTCGTCAAATAAAAGTCGCCCAGGATGTTGATGGACTTAGAGCCGACCCTGCTACTGTAGTAATGACTAATTACCTCTCTTATTTTGAAGAAGGCAGTCCCAGTTAAAAGGCTATCACTACCGGCTTGATGTTGCGGTCCTATCCTAGCCAGCTGTAAATACAAATCAAAAGCAAACGTCTATGTATCTGCAATACAATTTCACAAAGCTATCACCAGAGCGCTCTTCCAAGTGCGTGGACATGGCTAGCACACAATCAACTAATTACAGTTACAAATAATCATTACCTCGAGTTGCTCAGCGACTTCTTGCAATCCTCCTTTAAGGCTTTTACAGCTTTTCATTAGATATTTCACATCATAAACGCAAGGAAAATAAACCCGAACTATATCAAAAAAGTCTGCTTCCTCTGATGGCAGATTTTGATCTAACAGTAACTTGAGGAGATAACCAAAATCATAACCACTACAAACAAGATTAACTTAAGACTGATTTATAAATCTTAGAATAAATGTGTGCAAAACTTGTTTAAACCCACTTTGAACATTTTTTTTTTCAAACAACCTCAAGATGTTAGTTACAAGTACATACAGTCACGTGGCACAGTGAAACCAGTTCTCAGCAACCATTGAGAAATATCAGAAAAAATTTGATCTTTTTTGCAAAATTTTCTTTCCTGGAAAAATAAAGAATAAAATAAAGAAGCAATCAATTAAAATTGTCCCAAATGCACTGTTTCAGTAGGCAGAATTTAGCATAATTTTTATTGTTGACAAAAATAGTTGAGGTTTTTGGCAGTTGCTCGTCGACACGGGTTTCACTGCATTTAAATAAGATTTTGCAGGCACTAAACATATACTACCTATGAAATGAAAGCCATTTAACATTTTCATTGAGCACAACTCCAGATGTCATAAGTAGCTCTGCGAAATGATGCACGTCAATCCCATCTTCTTCGTGTTTTTTGAACTGAATGCCCGAATTTTGAAGTAAGTCTATAGAGTCCTGGGCATACATGTCCTCCCTGTAATTTAAGAGTAAAGATTTCTTTTGTAAAATATATTTAAAAGCTGTCTGCGAAAATTAAAAACAATTTTATCATAAACATCCAAAATTACCATGAACAATGATCTGGTAGCTTAATGGTTTGGAACAAATGCAGATAACAAAAATTATTCCTTATGTTCAACATGAAAATGCATGGCTACCATACCGCAGGCCCAGGCGGTGCATGGGGGCCCCTTAGTTTAGGGGGCCCTTCAATTTCCAAAAAAAAAAAAAAATATTTTCGAAAATTATTTTTGGGGAATTTTTGTGTGGTAATTTTGGGGCCACAAAAGCGTATTTATGATCTGGGGCCCTTCTCGCAGCCTTTTTTTGGACCCCAAAGGCGTATTTCCAGTCTGGGGCCCTTTGCGCAGCCTTTTTTGGGACCCAAATCTTAAAAAAATATAAAGAAAAAAAAAATTTAATATATTTTATATTATATTTTGTTGGAATTTTTGGGCCCCTAAAAATCGAAGAGGGAGCCCAATAATATTTTTTGAATGAAAGCCCAAAATTTGAAGCTGTGCCTCTGCTTTTTGCATTTAAAATGGTAAAAATGAACGAAATTTACAATAAATAAAAATAGTAAAATAAGCGAATGTGTCAAAGTTTATTCGTTTGTTAACATATTAAGTGACTTGTAGCTAATAACCGAAATTTGTAATAAATCCAAAATGAACTAAAGTGGTGTAATATCAAAACTACGCTATGGTAATCTGTTAAGTCACTTGTAGCCGCGCGTAAACTCGCGAAGAAAATCGAAAACAGACATGTATTGCCTTTCTGCCATCAATGTCCTAAGTCAAGCTTCGCACTGCAAAAGAAATCTCTTCTTGGGGATTCTGTATCTCCTAGACAATGGATTCACAAGTTGACTGTATCTGTCTGACAAACATCCAGAATATGCCTATATGCTTGTTCCCAAATGGGTTATTGAACCAGTGGTTTAAAAAGTTGGCAGGCGCCTGGGAACTGGTCTGACAGCAAGAAACATAGGGACATCAAATTGTCACTCAAGTAAATTGAAGTTTCTATCTTGGTATTAGGCTTCTAACTTAAGTGATCATGTTGGACAAGACTGGAAATAGTTTGGCAGAAGTAGAAACAAGATACAAGCAGAGCTCCAATCTCAAATTCACTAATGAAAGGCAGTCCCATCAAGTCCAAAATACACTTCTTCGCCTCAAACATACGCTTTGATTTTGTTCTCCATGGATAACATTCATTTAGTCGAGCTGGACATGCAATGTGTATAAATGGCAGAATATGTTGGGTAGAGTCCTGGACATGCCATCCCACAGTCTGCCTTTGGTTTTGCTCAAGTGGCGTCAATTGTCTTTGGCGGTAAATAGCAGCAGTTTGGATCCACTGTCGGTTTCCAACGCTTCATACACAAGAAATGCTTTCTGGATAATGTCTCGTGGATCTGTGGATTCCCAATTTAGTTGATTTAGTGATGCAAGCTCATTGGAGCACTTCACTGCTCGCGTTTGTGCTTGGCAGATTCTGGCGTATCTCAATGTCTTGTGTTGACAGTGGCCTGAATCAGCTGCTTCGTCTTCTCATTAGTCTAGAAAGCACGGCTTTTCAGGTCTGTAGTTACTCTGACCACATCAAGAAGAAATAAGTCATTCAAGTCTAACCAAAGCCAGAAAATACCAATATCGAAGATTAAAAAATTAGTTTTCTTGAAGTATTGAAAAACTTTTGCAAAGTCAGGAAAGGGACACAAGATTTTTCAAAAGAAACCAGCAAAGCATGAAACTCTACCTTTAGTAAAAAGGTCTTGTGAAAATGTGTTTGTGCACATAATAAAACGATTGCCATCCTCTGGAAAATCAAAACAAATGGAAGGAATTTGTTTTCTTACATTCATAGATATTGTGGAAGGAAATAGACAGTTTATACCAATGGGCAACTGCAATTATTCAGAAGTGCAGAGCAGGCCAATTGAGCTGATTGAACCCAATTTGGCCATGCAACCACATGTGGGCCCAGCAATGGTATTACTGTACTTCTAATACAGTAGTATGACATTAGAAAATGGTTGAAATGGACGAAAACAAAAAACAAAAAAATGTAGAAAAACGAAAAAGTGTGTGGGCTAGATGTGTTTAGGGGGTTTTAATAACTAGGGGAATAAAAGAGTTTTCTAGGAAGGTTTTTGAGTTAAGGGGAGTTTTTGTCATTATTGGAGGGTCAAAATTGGGGGTGATTAAATAGTGTCCCAATAAAGCACAGATGGCAACACCAAAAACAAATTAATAAATAATGGAAGATTTAGCTATGGCTTTTACATACATTTTCCTAGGCAGCCCGACTTGCTAAAGAAAATTTAGCTGTTCAGGGAAGAAAATACGAACCTTTTTTGAATCAATTCAAAATTTGCATTCTGGCAAAACAAAAAATTCGTAAAAAAGTCACCAAATTAACACATTTTTCAGCAATATTTGGAGATTTTTTTCGTACAAATGTGTGACATTTTTCACGCGTTTTTCGTTTTTCAGGACGACAAAGATTGAAAAAACACCCTTAATCGTATAAAAATTACGTCAAATTAAACTTGAAATTAAATTGCCACGTTGAATATCCGGGTGGTGTTTTGCCATTCTCATCAAGAAATGTCAGTCCCAACTGAATGATTTTTAGCAGATCGACATTGCATCGAAGTAGCTGGTACTGATAATCTGCCGTGCTCCTGAATTCTCCAATAGGTCGCGCAACGACTCCAGGAAACTCAGTGTCCTGTATTTAATCAATCAAAATCAAACCTGTTATATTTCTATTAAAAAATATATACATATATATCAAAGGTTGAAACGAACCATAGCGACATACTGATATTTCTGCACTATTTTTCGTATATGTCGAAATTCGTCCTCCAAATTTCGCACCCAAACATCTCGAATGCCACACTCCTCATTACTGGGAACATGGTTATTACAAGAGTTCAAATTACTGTGGTTATTGGGACCTGTGGCTATTGGCATTATACACATCAATTCCAATAAGAATCAAGTTGTTCTGCCTTTCGGTTGAAGAGTGATGAATGGATGTCATGTAGTATTGATCAACACTGCTATGGTAATTGCATAATTACGATTCATTAATCAACCCACAATCTAGATTTTAAAATTGGAAAGAAATAAATGATCAATAATAGTAGAAGTAATAAACTATTTGGTAGTATAAGCCTAAAGATATGTGATTTTCGTTTAATAACTAGTTTTGGAGATGTGTAAACAGAGTTGTCTGTTTTTTGAATTTGTTGAATTTTGTTGGATTTTGGTCTGGAATTGTTGGAAGATGTCGAAAGAAAAATTTCAAAATAGACAAAAATAGGCATCCTTTCATACTTTAGTTCGGTTTGTTTAGCTTACCTACGGCATCGAGTAATATGCATTTGGTTTTCCTTGATAACGGTGTAATTAAGTATCAGTGTCCAAAGAAAAACACGCTGAAGATATTTGCAGAAATCTTTGGCCTCTTTCTGGAAATATAAATGACGCAAAACCAGCATAGGAACTACACATTCGCAGAAAGCATTATGGGAAATGCTGTATGGTTTGAATTCATTTAATAAGAATCTGGTCGATATGAAAAGGCAGTTGCAATAAAATATTTTTGATAATTTTTTGAATTTGATTTAATCCTAAAATAATTCTCACGAATTAAACACATAGCTTAACTACAGTTGTTTATACTTCAGAGTTACGACGATTAGGAATCATAAGTTTTCTCATTTCGCCAACAGGGCACGCTAAGTATAAAGATTATAAATTCGAGAGGAAATAAAACACCAAAGTGTTCATAGAGAGACTAGATTTCAGGGAGGACTCAATTTATTTCTCTTTTCACATTATTTTGAAATTAAAAACGAATGGAATAAAATTATCATGATTTAGAATTAAACAGATGTAGAGATTAATAAATGGTTTGTAAATAGTTTGTATTGCAGCACTTCGTCGCCAGAGGAGCTGCAATGGTAAAAGGACATTTCTGGTTGTATTGCAGTAAATTAAATGAAAGCTGAGGTCAAAGCTGAAAACCACTCAGGTGATTTTTTTTTGTCACCAGTTGAGTTGTTTGCAAGTCAAATATACTTATTCAAACTCAAAATGTCTGTTTAAAGTTGAATAGTGTGTTTTTAGTGTTTTTTATTGCATCATGGGCCTTTTTTGTGTCTTTTTTTGGGTCCAGCAATCTTGTTCTTGGCAACTGGTGGTGTGTCTCAAAATTTTTATTCCACCCGGAGAGAAAAAAAAACTTAAAAATGAAATTCGTCGTAAACAGGATTCGAACCTGTGCGGGATAATCCCATCTGATTTCGAGTCAGACGCCTTAACCACTCGGCCATCACGACATGTGTCAGTTATAGCTTCCAGTAAAATCTAAACTAATTTACTAATTAACAAGAAAATAAAAATATTTTATAATCTGGCATTATGCCAATGCACCGACTGCGGTGCTGCACTTGATTGGGATAGTCAAATCACCCAAAGAAACGACACAAAGAACTGACTTGTTAGTCGATTTCGTCAAATGGCATGTCTACAAAGATTCTTGGGTTTATCCTGCATAATAATCCTGGAGCCGCCATCTAGTTGTGCTAAATCAACAAGGTACTGATGGTTAATATGGCAAAACCTCCAGTGCCACAATTCCAGGTCTGCCATGTCTTTGGCGATGTGTGCACTCGGATTTAACACCTTTACATCTAAATTCAACATCAATGGTTTACTCACCCAGGTAGCATAACCCTCTAACAACTTCCCCTCCAAAAGACATAAATTGAAGTTATTCAGATAAATACACTCAACCCTAGCTATACGGCCGCGCTTTATACGGCTTTTCGTCATAACGGCCTTGTGCCATTATGGCTAAATTTTTATTTACGGTCTGATATTTTCAATATACGGCCAAAAATCTTGAAATTCCACAGCATTTTGCTTTACAGCTAACTTTTCCGGAACATATCTAGGCCGTGTGGTGACCTCGAGAGCCCCAAAATGGCTTCTCGAGTGTTCACGGTATTTCTCCTAAATGTATTAAATAATATTCTCGTAATATTATTGTCTGGAGGCTTAACAAGTGGCACACGCCAAGTGTCAAGTCTC
>JAQIXU010002246.1:0-12800 GCA_034701245.1 Strigamia transsilvanica
AGAATATTATTTAATATTTCAAGAGAAATACAGTGAACACTCGAGAAGCCATTTTGGGGCTCTCGAGGTCACCACAACACGTACCTAAAACCAAAACCAAACCAACAAAAACCACCGCAACCACCACAGACAAACACCATCCTTCGCAACACCAAACGAAACCAAATGGAAGCCCAAACCGAACAACCCGACGACGACATCTTCTCCTCCTCCTCCTCAGACGACCAACAAACTCCAAACGACGACCCCGAAGAACGCTACCTCCCCGTAAAACCCGGCGACGTCTACAACGAAAGATACACCGTCATCCGAAAACTCGGTCGGGGCACTTTCTCCACCGTCTGGCAATGCACTGACCACCAAGACCCCCGCCCCAAAGCCCTAAAGATCGCCAGATGCGGCCCCACAATAACCGAAGTGACCATGGACGAAATCGAACTTCTCGAATGCGTCCGAACGAAATCCGCACAAATTCCCGGACCCCACCAAACCAAAATCGTCCAACTGCTCGAAAACTTCACCATTTCCGGTCCCGACGACACCACGCACGTGTGCTTAGTCTTCGAGCTCTTGGGCGCGAATTTACAGACATTGGCCGCAAAATGGGCACCAAGCGGCTTCCCGTTGGCGATCGTCAAGTCCATCATGCGACAGGTCCTCGAAGGACTCGACTTCTTGCACACCGAGTGCCGAATCATCCACACGGACATCAAACCGGCGAATATCTGTATCGGGGCGAACGAGGCGCGAAAATTGGCGCAGTGGAGAGTCGGGTCGG
Organism: Strigamia transsilvanica; assembly: GCA_034701245.1. NCBI lineage: Eukaryota > Metazoa > Arthropoda > Chilopoda > Geophilomorpha > Linotaeniidae > Strigamia > Strigamia transsilvanica. The sequence goes on from JAQIXU010002246.1 coordinate 779, forward strand.
TCGACGAATTGTCGGTCAAGATCGCCGATCTTGGCAGCGCGTGTTGGGTGGACCACCACTTCTACGATCTCATTCAAACGTGTTCGTATCGGTGTCCCGAAGTGTTGTTGGGTGGCGATTATGGGACGTTGGCTGATATTTGGAGCGCGGCGTGCACGGGGTTTGAGTTGGCGACCGGAAGTCTTTTGTTTCGGCCGCACGATGGCGACGATCTGGCGGAAGACGAGAAGCATTTGGCGCGGATCGTGCATTTGTTTGGGGATTTGCCGGTGGAGATGGTTCGTGGGTTGAAGAGGTGGGAGGAGGTGTTTACGGAGGAAGGGAAGTTGGTTAATTATGGTAATTTTGAGGCGTGGGGAATTGGGGAGATGTTGGCTAGGAGGTATTGTTGGAATGTTGATGAAGCGCGGAGGTTTGGGGAGTTTTTGACGCCGATGTTTGCGGTTGATCCGAATGAGCGTTGTTCGGCGAGAGATGCGCTCCAGCACCCGTGGCTGAAATGTTGATGTGCGGAAATTCGAATGGTGTTTGATTGGTAATTTTGCAAATTGTTGTTTGCTGTTTTTAGTGTTAATAAATGGAATGTGGGAAACCATGAAAAATGTCGAAAATTATTATCAAAAATGTTTTGAATCATCATCAAAAGTATGTAAAATGTGTGGAATCATCACAAACGTCAAAATTATCACAAAAATGTCGAAAATCATCATCAATAACAGATAAAACGTCTGAAATCATTAAAAATGTCAAAAATCACCATCAAAAATGTCGAAAATCATCATCTAAAATGTCAAAAATTATTATCAAAAATCATCATCAAAAACATGTAAAACGTCTGCAATTATCAAAAACGTCAAAAATCATCAAGAATGTCAAAAATCACCATCAAAAATGTTTAAAATTATCTAAAACGTCAAAATTATCACAAAAATGTCGAAAATCATCATCAAAAACAGGTAAAATGTCTGAAATCCTCAAAAACGTCAAAATTATAATAAAAATGTCAAAAATCATAAAAACATCAAAATTATCGTCTAAAATGTCAAAAATCACCATCAAAAATCATAAAAACATCAAAATCATCATCAAAAAATAGTTGTTTTTTTTTTCAATTTTTCCCGCCTTTTATTTCTTCCTCCCTACGGTCAACCAACTAACGCCGTCTGACGGTCAAACTCGAAACTCCTCCCCCCAATATTTCCTGGAACCCAGGCAAAAGTAATGAATCCTCCGCCTTGTTTGTTGATCCTTGATCACTATTAACCGCACAACCAAACGTCGTCGACTCCAATTGCACACACAAAACCTCCACATCGCAAACCGAATCTCACCAACTCCAGGTAACGAAACCAAACAACCCGCACCATGCGCCCGCCAACCCTCATCGCCACACCACATGTCGCCTAAATTTCACCAAAATCTTAGTGAAATTTCGGCGACAAACCCCTCTAACCTACAAAACATTTTCATTCCAGCTGTCCCCGACCAGCCACCGCCTACGAAATGGATTGCTCGATGCACGAACAACTGGAAAAAACAAAACAAAAATACCGACTCAAGACTCCGCCATTCAACGAAAACCACGAAGAAATCACCAACCATTTACTCAACGGAAACGACGTTTTGGGCGTGTTTACGGCCGATTTCGGCGTCCCGTGGTGCTACATCGTCCCGGGATTGGTATCCAATGTAAACCCGTCAATTCTTACACACCAATTTCGATTTTTATTAATTTTTTTTCAAAAAAAAATAGAAATCGTTTCCGTTTACAACTGTAATTATATCGCCGTCACCTTCGGCTTTGATCGACCAAAGTACGACCGTTTCGTCGATGGGACTTCCGTCGTTCAATATAAGCAGCAGCAATCCGCAATTGAGTTCGTATACTCTAAATGCGTGTATGTAAAATTGAGAAAAAATGTGAAAAAATATGAAAAAATATGAAATTATTATTTTTTTTTTGTAGTTTATACGACAGTGGATGTTCCTAAGTATTTGTTCGTGTCGACGGAGAAATTCGGCACGAAGAAATGGAAAAACGCCATTTTTAACAGCAACCAGGAAATACATCTTGTTGTGGTTCTCGACGCACATTGCGTGTCGACATGGTAGTAGTGTTTTCGTCGAAATTTTCGCAGTTGGTGTACAATGTGTAAATTTTTTATTGTTTACTAGGAACGAAAATGACAAGGAAGTGTTTCGAGGTGTTGGCGAAATCCGAAACTTGACCAAATCGCCTTTTTTTGTTATAGCCGAAATGTGTGACAAAAAAGTTCAGACAGACCTGGAAAGGCATCTCTTGCTTCAATCCGGGTATAAAATCATAACAAATACTTGTCATAGGTACGTATAGAAACTCAAAAGCTGTGTTATAAGAAGGAAAGTAACTTTCCTTACTTTCTTTCCTTTCCGAAGCCGGAAATGACGTTTTTACGTCACAATTAAAGAAAGTTGGCCTTATTAGAAAGTGACTTTCAACAAAGTAGATCTGGACTTTGTTAAGTCACTTTCATATGACGCGCATGCGCATATACCACTTCCACATTGTCGTGACGTAAAAATGGCGGGTTTTGTACCTAAAAGGAAAGGAAGGAAAGGAAAAGTCAAATGGGTGCGTTCATTCAAAAGTCACTTTTTCAAAAGGAAGGAAAGGAAAAGTCACTTTTTCTTTTGTGTTTTGAATGCACCTAGTTTTTGTTTTGTTTTGCCATTCAAATTGCATTTTGTTGGCAGCCATTTTGGATTTTAGTTTACAACTATACAATGTCGATAATAATATTAATAGTTAGGCCTGAAGAAAAGCGAGGGAAAGGAAACAATTCAGATCTAAAGCTTTATGAATATCAACAGCCGCCATTTTCTATTCATCACCAAGAACTTGATCAGTTAAACAAGACATTTCGTCTTAAAATTCGAAATTCTTAAACTAGAATTAATTGAATGCACCTAGTGAACGACAAACATCAAACTACAAATACTTTGAAAAACCCTTTTTGAATGTAGCTAGCAAACAATTACCACATTTACATGTACACAGTTTTCTAGATAAGTGAAAATCCGAAGTTCCCTTTCTAGAAAACTCATCACATAAGCACACCAGTTTTCTGCAAAAGATGTACTTATGTATCTAGAAAACTAAATTCCACTTGTTTGAGGTAGATTTCGAGCGTTTTCCGCATTTCAAACTGCAATGTAAACATCCAATAAAAATGACACCAAAATAGAATCAACTATAAACGAAAATGACTTAATTCCTGGATTTCATCATATATTTTAATACTTCTTGCTTTTGGTAGAAGTTACACGAGCTAAAAATTCGGTTTGTTTAGGGCTTGAAATAGATCTACAGCCATTTTGTCGTACCCGATAACCAAACTGCATTATGGGCAATATTATACTTCCTCACATATGACGTCATTTTCTCTTATCTGGAAAACTTGGTACATGTAAAACGTGGTAATCCAACTTACGATTCTTTACAGACCGAGCGTATACCTCCATTTCGAAGAAGGCAAACTCAAAATGGAGAAATTCGACTGGCTAGTATACTACATCGCCAACTCGACGTCATCGCAGCCGAAAGTCCTCGTCTACACCAACACGCTGAACGAATGCTTCAAGGTTTTCCAACACCTCAACTACGCGCTGCGCAAACTCGACGTCCGGGGCCGCAAAGTCGAGATGTTCCACAACTGCTCCGGCCAACAGACCAAAACATTCATCATTGCGAACTTCAACCAGCGAGTCACGCTGCTCCGGTGCGTGGTCGCGACGTGCGCTTTGGGCAGCAAGGCCAACCTGCTCAACGTGGGCCTGATCATCCACTGGGGCTTCCCGAACAGCATAGCCGAGTACTGGCAGGAGTTGGGACATTGCGAGCGAAAGGAGAACGTGCGCGGTTTCGCCATCATGTACACGACGCCGAGCCAACTGGCCGAAGTGGCGCTGCAGAGGGACGTCTGTCACCGGAAGGCGATTTTAGCGCTTCTGCAGCTGGAGAACGAGGCGCCGCACATGTTGGCGAAGAGACAGCCGTGCGCCGCGAACAATTGTGCGAAGTGTCAGTGCGATTTGTGCAAATGCTGTTCGTTTTGTCGCAAGTTGTGCGTTTGTCCTGGTCAGGTGCAACTGTTGACGATTCTGGGCGACAGTTCGGAGTCGGCTTGTCAGTTGTAGGTTGTATTTTTGTGGGATTTCGATTCAGTTATGTAATGATGCACTGTATTTGTTGAAGAATGTTTTCCTTGTTATTGCTATGGAAATGTGGAATCATGTAAAAAATCGAAACCTGATCATGAATGACTTGTTTGAAATTTCAATTCTGTTCAAATTTATTGCGATTAAAACTGAGGAAGTTAGATTTAAATTAAAAAATTCGAATCGTTCATTTATTTATTTGTTTTACGTGTGAAAATCTGAATCAAATAGTGGTTGAAGTCGGCCATTTTGGAGCGCCGCTAGAAATTTTAGTGACGGTCCAAATCAAACTAATGATCGACTAAAATGGGGTCCATTCTGTTCAAATTTATTGCAATTAAAACTGAGGAAGTTAGATTTAAATTAAAAAATGCGAATCGTTTATTTATTTATTTGTTTTACGTGTGGAAATCGGAATCAAATACTGCTTCAAGTCGGCCATTTTGGAGCGCCGCTAGAAATTTTAGTGAGGAGTCTAAATCAAACCAACCACACAAAAATAAAATTTTGCTGAAATGATCGACTAAAACGAGGCCCATTTTGATCAAATTTATTGCAATTAAAACTGAGGAAGTTACATTTAAATAAAAAATTCGAATCATTCATTTACTTATTTATTTTACATCTCGAAATCAGAATGAAAATTTGCTTTAAGTCGGCCATTTTAGTGAGGACCCCCAGGTAGATTCGAACCAAATGGAGCCCCATTTTGTAATCGTTTCTGATTTTATTTAATTTCTGATTCCGAAGCCACTCAGAATACGTTCCCTCCCTCTCAGCAACCCGTAGGTCACAAAGAGCGATCATCAATGCGAAGTTTAGCCAATAAATTGGCAAACAACGCGGCTTCACGCTCAAGAGGAAACGTTTTTTCTCGTCCTCATGGTTTCGGGTGTTCCAACTTTTAGTCAGAAAATCGTGAGATACATACTATAGAAATGATCCTGTGAAGTATGATCTTAAATTTTACAGCGTTTTTCAAAACGAGTCATTTCGAAAATTGCAGACGTTTGGACTGGTGCGTTGGATAAAATCCATTATTATAAAATGGTAATTTGCTGTTGTCTATCCAATAAAAGTATTTTCTAATAAAGAGAGAGGAAATAAGTTTAATTGTTATAAAAATTCATTTCTAAACTGAATAAATCAATTGTTAAATTAAAAATAACGTTTATCCTCTTTTGCAATTCAATTTCTTCCGGTGCCACCAGAGCGCAGCAAATCTTATCATGTCCCCGGCTGTCACTAAAACCAAACCAAAAACCCTATTTAAAATCCAACCGATCGTATATTCCTTTAAAAAACATAAAATATGCATCCAACCAATTTTAGAAAAATTACTTGCGTAAAAATATCAACAAAAAAACAAAATCCATTCTTAAATCAATAAAAGATGTAAAAATATCTCCAGGTGTTGCTAAAAGGTGGTCGCCATCTGTGATGAGGCGGTATAATCACATAAATCGGTTATGTGCTGCAACTCGAGTATGGATTAACAATTAAGGTATTAAAAATACGAATAAACAAAGATATCGATCTCTAACACCAACTACATTTCCCCCAACAGATGTTATCGTTGAAGTATGTCAGTCTGGGAATCCTCGTAGTGCAAACCACAGCTCATGTGCTGACGATCCGCTACTCAAGGACAGTCACAGGAACGAAATATTTACCGTCGACCGTCGTCGTTTTAGCCGAAATCATCAAACTTATCGCTAGTCTCATCATCCTAACCTCACTAAACGGTGAAACATCAAACCAAATGCAATTTTCACTCATTAAAAAATCATTTCCGTAGGAAAAATCGTCGAATTGTCGAAAATATTCGTCGATAGTTATCGCCTCATCATCCCCGCCGTGTTATACGTCGTACAGAATAATTTACTTTACATAGCACTAACGAATTTAGACGCAGCCACGTACCAAGTAAATATCTTACGATGTATTTCTTGAATATTTTCTATTTATTTGATTTTTAAATTCGCAGATAACTTATCAACTTAAGATTCTGACGACGGCCATTTTTGCAGTTGTTTTGCTGGGAAAACGATTGAATGTGATGAGATGGGTTTCGCTCGTGTTACTTATGCTCGGCGTCGCGTTAATTCAGGTTGATTTCGTGTTTTGAGTCGAGTTTAAACTTGTATTTTTGGTTTTGTTAATTTTTAGTTACCGGAAGCGAATAATTCGAGTGGGAAAAGCGATTTTTCGGTTCGTTTTGTTGGGATTGTCGCGATTATTTGCGCGTGTTTGTCGAGTGGATTCGCCGGGATTTACTTCGAAAAGCTGCTGAAAGGATCGTCGCACTCCCTGTGGATAAGAAACATTCAATTAGGTGTGCATTTGGAGAGAAATTAGCGCTAATTACGGCTAATTCGAGTTAATTTTTAGGTTTTTACGGCACTGTGTTTGGATTCGTGAGCGTGTTGGTCTACGATAGTCAAAATATTAAGAAATTCGGATTTTTCCAGGGATATGATAGTATTACTTGGATAATTATATCGTTACAAGTTGAAAATATTTTTTATTATCTAAAAAAAATTATTATTATTTAATTTTTTAATTATTTTTAAGGCATTTGGAGGACTCGTCGTAGCGGTTGTGATTAAATACGCGGACAACATTCTTAAAAGCTTCGCTGCTTCAATATCGATAATTTTGTCGACGATTTGTTCGTATTATTTATTAAATGATCTCGTACCGTCGAGGTATGTTGATTTTTTTTTAAGTTTTGGGTTTGTTTTAATGGATTTGAGGTGTTTTGCAGGTATTTTGTGTTGGGTGCTAGTCTCGTCGTAGTTGCGACTTTTATTTATGGTTATCAACCAAAGCCATCATCTTTATCTTCGATATCATTTTCATATTTATCTCATTTATCTCGGCCAAAGCAAGACAAGTTGCTCAATGTTTGAATTCATGTATAGTAACTAAATCGACTATAATAAAATGAATTATATTAAATGGACACACATAAGTGGATTTTGAATGTGATTTTTGATATTTTGGAGAAGAATTTGATTTTTTTGAGTAGATTTTGACTGTTTTTTGAACTTTTGGCGTTTGATTTTGTGATTTTTGAAGGGACCAAAACGGATTAAGGGATTAATCACCCCACAACCACGAAACTAATTGGCAGCTGTCAGTTGTCAGTTTTCGCGTTTTGCGCGTTTTGCCGACTCATAAATAAAATAAAATAAATAAATAAATAAATAAATAAATAAATAAATAAAATAAAAATGAAAAACCCGCAAAATTGAAAATAGAAAACGCGCACAAACGAATTTTGCGCATTTTGCCGACGAATTTTGCGCGTTTTGCTCAACAAATGACCAATTGTCAAGACTTTCTCCACACAATACGATTTCTCGTAGTTGTTGGCTTGTTAGGTTATTTCGCTGCGCTGGGAGTTGAAATGGTGATCGAATTATACAAATTAAACAGATAACTTACACTGGAAAAAAAAATTATTTCCAAAGACGACGAAGTCGATTTCAATCTACCAATAAAGGCAAATTCATCTCAAAAAATAAATTTTTTTCTAATTCAAAAATTAATCGAGGAGGACGAGATTGTTTACTACATGGTGCGCGGACTGACGGACAAATATATACATGTGACGCGAGCATTTCACGCGCATCGAATTAAGGCGAGCGCTGCGGCTTGAGTCGGAGTGAACCTAACCTATTTCAGAACTATTTTGGTGTTTCTGAACTTTTGACCAACCTGTGTTTTTTAATTCTTCTATCTCTTTTCTTAGTAACTAGATATAGACACTATTCCATTGATGAAGCTCATGACATTATCTATTTCTGTGATACTGTTTTAAACAAGTGAGCATTTACATTAGTTAAATGGCAACTCATAATTATCTATGAACTCAAATCATTTTGTTTTATGTTTCAGGAATGCTCTTGTATGTTTTTGTTCATATGACCAGGGAAGCACTTGGAAAGGCAAGTCTTTATGATGAAAGAATATCAGTTTAAAATTGGAAGAATTCTTGTTTAATTTCCTTAGGTTTACCAGCATAAGTTTATATCAAATCAATATTAAGCTACAATACAACAATGATCTAAAAACGATGTTGGCAACAGATGTTTCACAAAAATCTCAATTAAAAAGTCACAATTGCATTGATTGGATTGGATGCCAGCATCGGAATTACGAGTAGATGTTATAGACCTAAAGAAAAGTGTCTCTGTGCCTGCACTTGTTAGAAACCAACTAGAACCACTCCCAATTTTTGGTCACTGGACGGGTATATAGAAAATATATAATAATAATAAAGATTTTGTCAAAATAAATGAATATGATTTTTGAAAAATACTTTTTTCAGTTGGTTTTGATGGCATTGCTAACAACCAGCAGCTGAAATTCAAATGGAATGATTGCTGCAATGAATAAAACTCAAATCAGAACAAAACATTTATTGGACTGTTTTTAACAAAGGAAAGAGATAAAAGCAAATAATTTTTCAATTGTTTCTTGTATGTATTGGAATTCGATCACGAAGCCAATCCATGACTTCTAGCCAAAATATTAGGACGTGGTTGTCTGAATGAATTACCTGATAACTGAAGTCGTCCGCAATGAAAGACATTCAATTAATCCACAAATTTGCCATTTTCAGCCAAAAAAATAGGGGAATTTTAGCGATTTTCGGCAAAAATTTAAGGAATTTTAGCCATTTTCGGCAAGAAATAAAGAAAATTTAGCCATTTTAGACAAAAAAATAAAGGAATTTTAGCGATTTTGGGCAAAAATTAAAGAAAATATAGCCATTTTATGCACTATGCCGGTAAAATTTGAAAAAAAAAAAATTTGAATTTTTTTTTTTTTCAGAAACGCGGGGCCCCCAGAAGCGCGGGGCCCGTAGCTTCCGCTACTCTAGCTACGTGGCTAATCCGGCCCTGCTAATAACATGCTAATAACAACTACACACGACGTCTGTATCCAGGCCCGAGTGAAGAAACCCGAGACGAGCTTTAACTTGTTGCTTTTTCACTCATGTGCGAATTTACCTGCAACAAATAAAATTGCTTTGCAATCATTCATTCAATTGTGTAAAAAACAGCACAAAAACTGTGGATCACTTGAGTTTTTAGTCTTGTTTTAATGGGTGTACTATGATTGGGCGAAACGTCGCGTACCGCGATTGGCTGATATTCGAAGCCTTTGTGAGTGGGATTCGGAAATCTGTCTGGCGCAGAAGATGCTGAACATACTCGCTAATGGGGAAAAACCGACTAAAACACTGTTTATCGTTTGTTTGGCCTTTATTTGGTGTCTGGGACAAGTGTCCCAGAAGTTTTCCCTGTGTTTGGGTGCAGTGACCCGATCCATGATCAACCGCGGACCACGCGGCCAAAAGGCCCCAAGGGCGGCAACGATCGTCGCTTGCATATTGCCATGCAGCGCACAGCGCATTGTGACTATCAAGTCACTTTCATCATTCTTTCTGTCGCGCGCGACATGCAACTTTGCATGTTGCCTGTTACGAACGAACTGGAGCCCTTTGGTGCGAGCATCGTGCCCTCACTTCCGATTCCGCCCTGCAAGAGGTACAAAGTTCTCTTACGATCCGTAGCTCCACCTGGTTTTCTCTGTCTTTATTGCGTCTGTTGTGAACGCGCGCGCGAGGCCTTGCGGGGCAACAGGCCCTTACTTCCGGTTCCACCCTGCAAGAGGTACAAAGTCCTCTTCCGATCCGCAGCTCCACCTGGTGACGTGAAACTGCCCCAGTCACAAACAGTTCACTTTCTACATGGGGAAAGACACTACCAGGACCAATTAATTTATTAAAACATATAAGGCGAGGTTTGCGGGCATCGAGGTGGGGCTAGTGGCCCCCTTGTTAAAAAAACAAAAAAAAACAAAACTAAAACAGTCCACTACGAAAACAGTGTGTTGACGGTACGCCGTCGTACCATCTCGACCAACCATCGTGCGGTATAAAAACAAGACATTCGTGTCACTACGTTTTAAACAACCTCTTCATCCGAATCACACATAAACTTCTTCGGAGGACGGCCTTTTCTCCGCTTCGGCTTGTCCTTCCTCGCAGAGGTGGCCGCCATCTCTCCCAACTTGATCTTGACCCGCATCCCTCGCGGCCCGTCGTCGTCCGACTCGCCATTGCACCGGTCCCCACCGGCTTCGTCGCCCGAATCAACTTCGCTCTCCCCCTCGTCGCCCGCCAGCGTAAAATCTCCGTCTTTTTCGAGCCGTTCCCGAGCGTTGGTGAACACCGACTTCAAAACAGTCGGGCAGATCGCGCTTGGCAGGCAGCTGCATGAAATCGCTGGTCAGCACGCGGTTGTCTGAATCTTTGTATTTGTCGAATTAGCTTTGGAGGGTTTTGGTGGGAGGTTGTTTTTTCGCTTGGGTGTCGTCCGCGTTTTCTTTTCGTTTTCTGGTCGTCGTCTTCGGGTCGACCTTTTCGCTTGCGGCCGCCAAGTTTTTGTTTTTGTTTGGCCTCCGTTTTGTCCAAGTTTCCTTCTTCGATCGCCTGGAATAAATTTGGAGAAAGATTATTATTTTTTCTTTATTAAAGGCAGGATGTTTATGTAAACAAAAATTCGTTTTATGCGTATGTAATGTGCACTAAAAAGTACGGTTATTGCAATAAAAGGTTAATAGTATGCACAGTAAAAAAAAAAAATATTTCAGTGAAACCGTGCATTGTAATAAATTGACACCATTTCCAAGTGTTCTGTTGTTAAAAATTGCAAAATTGTATGAAAAATTTTATGAAAAATTGCAAAATTTTATGAAAATTTGCAAAATTTTAAGAAGAATTGCAAAATGTTATGAAAAATTGCAAAATGTTATGAAAAATTGCAAAATGTTATGAAAGATTGCAAAATTCTACGAAAAACTACAAATTTCACAACACACTGCAAAATTTCACAAAAAATGCAAAATTTCACAAATAAAATGCATAATTTCACAAAAACATGCAACATTTCTCTGCTTACACACAAAACCTATATGCAAATAGTATATTTTCTACATTTTCTGCCATGCCACATGGCAACATGCATTTCTGTTGTCCATTTATGCATTCATACATCTATTGGCAAATTCGGCTACCACATTTCATCGATTTAAACTCGCCCTCGATTACAAGCCGCAACTAAAAACTCTCAAAAAACAATCCTACAATTTGCGAGCCATATTCCACAAGAAAAATAAAAACGTTTACAATCGGAAAACTTTTTGAAAAAATTGGAAAATTTCATAAAAAAAATCGGAAAATTTCTTTAAAAAATTAAAAAAATCTTAAAAAATTGGAAAATTTCTTGAAAAAAAACGAAAAATTTCTTGAAAAAATTAGAAAATTTCATGAAAAATTGGAAAATTTCATGAAAAATTGGAAAATTTCATGAAAAATTGGAAAATTTCATGTAAAATTAGAAAATTTCATGAAAAATTGGAAAATTTCATGTAAAATTAGAAAATTTCATGAGAAATTGGAAAATATCATAAAAAATTGAAAAATTTCATGAAAAATTAGAAAATTTCATGAAAAATTGGAAAATTTTATGAAAAAATACCAAAATTTTATGAAAGAATACCAAAATTTTATGAAAAAATACCAAAATTTTATGAAAAATTGGAAAATTTTATGAAAAATTGGGAAATTTTATGAAAAATTGGAAAATTTTATGAAAAAATATCAAAATTTTATAAAAAATTTAAAAAAATCTTATGAAAAATTGCAAATAATAACCACTTTGGCTTGAATTTTCAAACCCAGCTAACAAATTCCCCACCTCTCCAAGTGAGGTAATCCGCCATAATAGTCATCAATGTTGTCATCTGA
>JAQIXU010002247.1:0-12798 GCA_034701245.1 Strigamia transsilvanica
AAGGGTAGGGAGTTAGTGACCCTATCTATTGGCTGTTATATTTACTAATATAATACCCAATTTCGCTACCGTCACAAAATGAAATGAAATCCAGGGGAATAAATCTGAACAGAGAAATAGGTGAAAAAAACTTAATCATAGTAAAATTGATTTTTAATAACAAAATTGTACTTGTAGCATTGTATTGTAACCAGAAAGAATTTGGAGGGGTCAAAATTTAAACAGACATAAAATAAACTGAGATGCAGTAATGTTATTTGGTGTTCCAAAATTTGTTGTCCCTAAAATTACGAATCTTGGCTACTGAAAAATAGTGTGTACACGTCTATGTATTTTTGTACGTGTAATATAAAAATACATCAAACTTTTGTTAGCAAAGTTGAATTTAAATGCTTTTTGTGAGCACAAAGATCAACTTTTGGTGCATGATCATCCTTTTTCTGGCTCATGGAACCAAAAAAGGCTGCAAGAAAGTCTTCCGAAACCATAGATATGTCTCTGGGGTCGCCAAGTCACAGTGCTCCTAGAGGCCTCAAGTGGTACAAATTTACAATCTGTAGGTCTCATAAGTTAATCAAAGCTTCAACTAGTAAAATAGGAAACTCTGAAAGAAATATAATGATGATAATACACTCAACCCTCGTTATACCGCCACTCTTTATACGGCATTTCGGTATAACGGGGTGCCATGAGAACGACGAATCGTCGTTGTCGTCCCAATGGCAAATGTTCGCCACTAAACAGATCCAACGGCGAATGGAGCACCAAAAACGGGTTCAAAAATTCGCCGTTAGTTTGGCGAATTGTTACATTTTGCCATTATTAGACACGTTGTCATTGCGTTCGCCATTAGACACGGCGGAACTTAATTTTCGAGTTTTTTTCATTTATTTTTGGTTTTTTCAATTGTTTTTTTTTTTTTTTGTTTCTTCATTATTTTCTGTAGTTTTCGACTTAATTTTCGATATTTTTCAAGTTATTCACATAATTTTTGAGTTCTCCACATTCATTACGAGTTTTTCCATTCTGTTTTGACATTGGTCACCTGATTTTTTACTTTTTCCACCTTGTATTCGATTTTTTTCCTAAATTATATTCGACTTTTCCACTCGGTTTTCCATTTTTTCCACTCGGTTTTCGACTTTTTCTACTTTATTTTCGACTTGTTTCACCTTATATTCAATTTTTTCTAAATTGTATTCGAATTTTGCTCTCGGTTTTCGACTTTTTCCACTTTATCTTCAAATTTTTCCACTTTATTTTCGACTTTTTCCACCTTATTTTCGACTTTTTTCCCTTTATATTCGATTTTTTCTAAATTATATTCGACTTTTCCACTCGGTTTTCCACTTTTTCTACTCGGTTTTCCACTTTTTTCACTCGGTTTTCAACTTTTTCCACTTTATTTTTGACTTTTTTCACCTTATATTCGATTTTTTCTAAATTATATTCGACTTTTCCACTCGGTTTTCCACTTTTTCCACTTTATTTTCGACTTTTTCCACCTTATTTTCGACTATTTCCACTTTATTTTCGACTTTTTCCACCTTATTTTTGACTTTTCCACTCGGTTTTCGACTTTTTCCACTTTATTTTCGACTTTTTCCACCTTATTTTCGACTTTTTCCACCTTATTTTCGACTTTTTCCACCTTATTTTCGACTTTTTCCACCTTATTTTCGACTTTTTCCACCTTATTTTCGACACAGCAGCAAGCCGCCAGACGAGCAAACACACGTGCGAATGTGCGTGGATTAGCGTTAGCATTATTCCAGTGCACACTCGGGCCTAACGGCGAATTGGATGGAAGAAACATGCCAAACGGCGAAATTTTTGCCATTCGCCGTTAGGCCGTTCGCCGTTGGAACGTAAATAAATACAAAAATTACAATAATAATATCATTTACATATAATCAAAACACAAAAAGGAAACCCAAACTTCTTGTTTGTGTCTTGTGGAAACCATGACCACTAGTTCGACTCTTTGTAGTACAGTACTTACAAGTATAATAAAAAGCAACACAGATGTTTGTCTGTAACAAATACATATAATCACAAATTAAGACTTTATTTTAAAATAAAATAAAAATTACAAACACGAATACATCAGAACACCATTACGTAACAACCACGCCTTTGTGGACACAAGGGCCATTGTCGCCTTCCAGTAGCGCCGGCCACAAGTAAGTATCAATATGATTACTCTCGTGATCGGACGCGTGGAAACGCACGTGCAAATCCTTACGAAACAAACGCGTCTCGTATTCAACCACAAAACTTGGTACTTGGTTCGTCAAAGCCCACGCTAACTTGACGCAATTCTCAATATACGAAACCAATCCCTGACACACCTTAAGACAAGGATAATCGTACAAAGTCGCCCATATTTGCGAACAAACGTCCTAGAAATAAAAATAAAAAAATAAAAAAAATATTTTTACAAGTACAGCGGAACCTCGCATAACGAGCACCTCGCACAACAAGTAATTCGCATAACGAGCGATAAAATTTTTTTAAAAAATGACTCGCTTAATGCTGGGTTCCCAATTGACTGAAACAGAGCAGAAAATCCAATTTTCAGCCCAGTATATTTCCTGCTAAGACGTCACTTCCTGTTATTTGGGCAGAAAATAGGGAGCAGAAAAAATAGACTATTCCTATTTTTTCTGCCCAGAAAAACCCCACCAGCCAATCAGATGATTTTCTGCCCAGTGACATCATACTGACCTTTGGACTGTGCCTTTGGTCACTTGTATGCTGCCCTGCCGCCTTCGATCGCAAATTTAGGAACTTTTGAGCAATTAAAAAAAAAAAAAGATACAGGCTTGTAGCTGGCGAAAAATGCTACAAACCAGGACTGGTTTCAAATTTTACCGAAACCTTTTCAGTATCGAAATTAATAGAAAACCGTTTCGGGCGTCCATCTTTGTTCCAAAAACCCGCATGGTGGGGCCACTGTCGAATGATTCCATGCGATACTTTTCTGCCCACTTTTCTGCCCATTTTTCTGCCAGATGGAAACCAACAGCAGAAAAGATAAATTTTCTGCCCTGAAAATTTTCTGCTGACAGAATTCAGTCAAGTGGGAACCCAGCATTACGAGGGACGTTTCGCATAGTGAGTGACGTTCTCCCCCTTTTCGGGGAGTCCCCCTGTTTCGCTTAACGAGTGTTTCCGATTAAGAGCAACACTCTGGAACGAATTATGCTCGTTATGCGAGGTTCCACTGTATATAATTTTTTATTTATTTTTTTATTTACTTCGATATTTTTCTTGACGTCGTAAACCTGGCTCGTCCGTTTCAAATACAACGAAATTCCCCACTCGACTTGTTGAGCGCTCGGGTCGGCATTCGGGTTCTTGCTCCCAAGCTGCGGCATCTGTAGAACACGTCGCACCGTTTCCTGTATTTCTCGGATTGTCGTCTGCACCGAACGAAATGCTAACTAAAATAAATACATCGATATTACCAGTATCTAAATCTATTCTTATTTCTATTTTTGAATCAATATTCAATACCACAACGACTGAAAAGAGTAATTTCGCTTTGAGTTCGTCCGCATGTCGCAGTTCGGGGATTGCATCCAAAGCGTCTAGAGTGTCCACCCGAGCTTGAGTATAGAGGTTGCCGTAGCTGCGGATGAGCGACGTGGGTCTGCGATCACCCAGGCCCGCGTTTTCGAATTTGTAGCCGCGTTCTATCATTCGTTGCGCCTGTTCCGCCAACCTGTCTTTCATTTTCTGCTCACGTTCCTGCGCTTGCAACATCGCTTGTTTTCCTTTGAGGAGCTCGCAGCGAAGCCCTTCGACTTCCAGGCGCAGCGATGCTACTTCGCGTGAAAAATCCTCATTCACTAATTAAAAAATTAAAAGAAAATTAATTAATTTTTAGAAAAAAAATTTTTTTTTTTTTTACCTTTGGCAGGTTGAATCGGAGTTGAGTCGATGTGTTCGGGTCGAATTCGGAATCCGTTGTCCGGACTGTCCGAACTGCTCGTCACGCTGCGTCCACCTCTGATATTTCGTCTTTCTGAAAGGAGAGAATGAATCGATGATTTTTCTGAATCGTAATGAATGAAAAACAAAGAAGTGGTTTTGTTTTTGCCTGCCTAGTTCGTCCATTTGGAATGGGAAGGGGAAAAATGTCGAAATGTGATACTAAACACATGGCAGCACTTAGCCTCAAAGCAGGCTGGAAAATGAAATTTGATCTAGAGGAATTTGGTGGTTGGAAATTAATACTGTGTAAATGGAAAATAAAATTCTTGAATTGCTCCAAATGGTGTTAATTTGGGCTGGCGTTAAAGTGAGCGCAAAGTGAATGAGTGCGCAACGTGCACGTGCGTGGAACTAAATAGACACCGCCGGTATCCCCGGTTGGAGGCACTGCAGCTGTTGTTTAGCAAGTGGATTTGTTTGAGTGGATTATTTGTGTTTTTGTCGAGTTGGGAAGCCGTGCAAATCCGGTGTAATTTTCAACTTTTTAATGACAAGAAAATTTACTTTGATTCGTAAAAATTAATTTCTGCAGAATTCCGTGGTAATTATTACATTTTTCTTAAAAAATCCTACGAAATTTTCAAGTAATTATCAAAGAAAAAAATTTCTATTCCTAAAACTCGAAGCAAATCTATAGAAATACAGTCGAAACTCGTTATAACGAACCGCGTTATAACGAATTTTTGCTATAATAAATTTTTTAAGATGTTGGTTCTCCATAGAACCCCATGTTAAAAAATTTTGGTATAACGAATTATTTATTTTAATGTAACGAACTATTCATTATAACAAACACATTTTTAGGAACACTGTAATACCCACAAGACCTTGTTATAACGAACTTCAAAAATTGATTATTTAACTCACGACTGATTTATTGGGGAAATTTCCCATTTTAAAATGGCTGCTAAATAAACGTTTGCAGCAACAAGAAATGCAAAGAATCACTTGTTTACCAGCAGATATGATTTTTTAAATTAATGAAAATGAAAATTTTATTTGGAAAAATACTGTCATAACTTCAAATCAAACAAAGATCACCATGCATACGAATAAATTCATGTTAAAATTGAATTTTTTCAGCTATAAAGTGCATTTTCATATATTTTCATATATTTTCGATATAACGAACTGATTTCTCGGGTCCCGAGCGATTCGTTATAACGAGTTTCGACTGTACTTGAAATTCCAAATCTGCAAATCTGGCCATAGGATTTGCGAATACGCGACCTCTCAATCGTTGCAAAACACGTTCAAACCAAGAAACATTTCTCCAAAAACCTCCAGCAAAAGGGTCATTACTTAAGATATGCGGAAGAGCTTGTAAATAGATTCACCCATCCGTAAAAACAAGGAAAAAAACGAGACTTTTCACACGAGACGTGTTTTTCCTTTTTCCGTTAACAAAAAAAAAATACTCACTTTTCGAATTATAAAGAAAATTAAAACGTCCTCGCTGATGATTTATGATAACCGCCGAATCGGAGTCCGAATGATACCCGGAAATATCCGTCCCGTCGCTGCTGTCCCGGCGCTCCTCCTCCTCCGAATCGGCCATAAACGACAGCACCGACTCGCACCCATGCGCAAATCGCATCAAAATCGGCGCGACGATCGCATTGACGGGCACGTCGCCCGCCTCCCGCTTCACCTGAGTAAACTGCAGCAAAACGTCCTTGTCCAACTCGATCCGACGTCTCAAAATCGTCAGAAAAACGTCCAGTGTGTGCTTGCACAACGACGGCTCGACGGCGTTCAGAATCGTCTTGTTCTTGATCAATCGCTCCTGGATCTCCACCTGGCGCAGACTCAGCTGGCGCTGGTGGCTCAGCTGGCTCGGCGGCGGCCCGTGCGACACGGACCGCGTCACCGGGCTCCGATTCGACGCACTCAGCTCGTCGAGTTTCGCCAGCGCCGTCTTGAACAAGCCGGTCACTTTCTCCAACTCGAGCTTGATCGCGTCGTGCAGGTTCATCAGCGACTGGTCGGACGTGCCGATCAGTCCGTGGTGGCCGAGCCCGCCGAGCGACTTGGCGAGCGTCCGACGGCGCTGTCGGACGGTCTGGCGCAGGCCCGGCTGCGAGATGGCGATGATGCGCAGCAGTTTCTTGCACGAGCGGTGGAAATTCGTGTTGACCGGGATGGAATCGTCGTCGTGTCGTGCGAAAAAGTGCACGAGCTGCCACACGGCCGCGTCGGGTCGGAGCGCGCGCACCGACTGCCCGAGTCCGTCCGACAGGAACACTTTGGCGTAGAGCGCTTCGAGCACGGACACGGACGCGGGCAGCGCGTCCACGAGCAGGTCGATCGGCACGTGGTCGACGACCTGTCGGAACGTCGAGTGGGACAAACTCTTGACGAACGACGCGGCCGCGTGAAACTCGCGTTTCTCGTAGTACTGGAGGAGCCGGCGCAGGGCGGCCGTCGGTCCGACGTCGTTCACCGTGAAGCTCGTGCCCATCTTGCACTGCGGGGTGCGCCAGCTCATCTTCTGGACGGCGCGACGGCAGTTCCTCTCGGGACGAATTCGGTCGCCGCGCTCGATGACCGAGCACGCGCCGCGCGAGTACGCCCACGACGCGTCGAGCGACGATAGCGGCAGCATGACTGTCGGACGGTCGAGCGCGCGCGAGATGTTTGCAGCCACTTTGGGCGATGACCGGCGTTGGCCCGCGACTGAGACCGAGGTCAGTTTGATGCGGAAGGAGTTGGAGCACGAGTCGGGGCCCGAGGCATGGCGGATTTTGAGTGGCCGGATGAACCCGCGTGAGGTTGTAAGCTGGATTTTTAGTCGTGACCCACTACCACCGTGTTACCAGTGCATCCCGTGGGGTTAATTCGAGGTACATAGCTCTCTCGGGAGGAGCGGTTCGCTTCCCTGACCCGTTGCCAGCAGCTGTTGGGCGTGGTTCGCTACCCGGGTCGAAGTTCCTACACGTAAATCGCGCCTGTGGAGCATTAAGCGGGCGTTAGTTGCAGTTTGAATGTTTGAGTTGCGTTCAAAGTTCTGTTTATTGCAATATTTAGTTAGCGTTTGATTTTTTTTCTTTTTTTTTCAATAATTTTTTTTTAGGGTCTTGGAATTTCTGCTGATATAATATTTGACCTATTTGTCAATATCTAAAAATATATTTTTGTTTTTTTTTGGTTTGGAACTGGTTTGGGAGTTTGCATTTTGATTTATTTCTGTTTTTCTTTTTTTGGTTTTTGTGAGCGCGT
Organism: Strigamia transsilvanica; assembly: GCA_034701245.1. Lineage (NCBI taxonomy): Eukaryota > Metazoa > Arthropoda > Chilopoda > Geophilomorpha > Linotaeniidae > Strigamia > Strigamia transsilvanica. The sequence goes on from JAQIXU010002247.1 coordinate 7,219, forward strand.
TGGGTTAATTGTAATTAGTATGGTCACTAGTTTTGGGTTTGGAAAAAATGAACTGTGAATATAGGTTGAGCAGGTTAGAGATGAGAACACGAAATGCAGGCGCTTCGGAGGGCCCCAGAGACTGATGGAACCCTTTTTTGTTTGGATTTTTAATGGTATTTCATTTTCTTCAGGGGCCGTAATTGTTTTTCTCGTTTTTCAAGGTCACCTCGAGCAAATTCTCACTTTTTTAGGGCTCTCGGAATTAAATAAAGTGAGGATTTTGCTTTTGGGACCCGAGAAACCGACAAGTAATTTTTTATTTCTCATGTCACGATCCGGCCCTTGGCAGAATTTTAAACTTTTTCATATTTTCATCACCTTGGAATGTTCATACAAATTGTTAGTTATATAGACAGAGAATAAACAATCTGCCATTAAAAAATTTAATTTACTTCCTTACTTTGTTATCGTGTTAAATCAGCTTAACATCCTTCAGAACCTTCACACATCGGCTCACCTTCAAACCGTCTGAATTAACGATCGAAATAAACCTTTAAACGGGCAAAAATGCACGCAATATCAACCCGGGATGGCCGACATTTTGAATCACAAGCAATAAAAAACTGAATTTTTATTACATCGCGCTTTTGCGTGTAATCGCTACGAGTCCACAACAGGCTGGCGAAACATAATTCCAGATGTATTCGAGTAAAGAAGGAAATGAGACTTAGGATTCTTAACACATGTACAATTTATTGGGGTCAGATAAAGTCGCAGCTGTGAATATTCGGGTCCATACAGTTAAACTTGAAATTAGTGACCGAAAGTGTCAGAATAACGATGCAAGTCGAATTACGGCTAAAACTGGTCTCATCTCGAATATCGGTCACAGAGAGATGCGGCTGACTTTTCTGTGTCGTCACAAAACGGTATATCGATTTTTTTCACGTTATAACAGTTTTTACTCATTTCTTCATGGTGTTTACTCATTCAAACAGTTTTAACATGTTTTTACACAAATTCGACCACTTTTTAGCCATTTTCGTGGTTGAATCAGTAAAAACCCGTGAAGAAATGAGTAAAAACCGAAAATAATCGAAAATAATCGAAACTCGAAAAAAATGCTCATTCGATTTTTTTTTTTTTTTTTTTGGCGAAACGGGAATTTATAATCCAGATTACAATTCGGGGAAACGGGATTCGGCGAAACAGAATTCTATTTATATTTATTTTTCTTCAAAACAATACATCCATCAAAATAAAAACAAATTACGTATTGGACAAGATTGCTCATATACGACTTACAAGTTAGTCAAGTTCCATTTTCAGATATACTGTACTTAAAATAATTCTGAAATATAAATATTTCTAAACAATCATTTATTTAATATCGCTACACCTTCCTACATAGTTAACTTTAAAATTTCGCGCTTCACGATGGTGCGGCGCGCTCTCTTAGTAATTATCGAAACTTTTACGGTTGTCAAACCATCACAATAAAATAACACAGTTTGTGACACGATCTAAATTCAACTCACAACCAACCATTCGTTCACATCTCCTGCTTGCATAAAGAATTCTATGACAATATTACTTCGGTGCGATTTCCAAACAATAGCACGCTTCGTCACCTAGCCAAGACTAACAGTGCACACGCACCAATTATTACGCACACGCTCCAATCTCTACCTCTAAGCGCCATAATCTAAAAAGAATAATCAAGAATAAAATACAACACGTAAGTGACGCGACCCAACACGCCGAACAACAAACTTAAACCACCAATCCTTGTTCGCAGCAATGTCCCACCAACACAGGAAACGACAAAGTTCGAAAGAGCAGTGCCCCGTCTCGCCGTCCAGCTCACACGTGAAGCAACACACGCACACGATCCGACCGCGCTCGCCGAGTCCAGAGTGCCTCAAAGCACACTCCCGACCGTGCAGCCCCGAAATCAACAAGAAACACCAAAGACCCTGCAAGCCCGACGCCGACGCCGACGACCAGTCCTGGCTGCCCGACAAGCAGTGGCCGTGCGAGCTGCCGTGGTCGCCCGACAGTCCGACCATCGTCAAGTGCGTCAGCTCCGAGTGCAAGTGCCTCGCCAAACCGCGCACCCGCTCCCCGAGTCCGGCGGAATTTGCGATGGTCATCCGCCAACCGAGTCCGATCTACACTTGCCGACAGCGGACCGTCGTTGCCGACACGATCGACCCCGACCAAGTTCCCGAGCGCAAGAAACACAAAACGAGAACAGTGACCCTGACCCGCCAGCCGAGCCCCGAATGCAAAGTCCAATACTCGCGGTACGAAGCGCAAGCCAGCGACCACAGTCCACCGCCCGTCCTCTGCTCGAAGCCGAGGCACCACGCGAAGAGGATCCCGATCCCGACCGGCGTGTGTCCGATCCTCGAGCAGGACCAGGAGTCCGTCACTTGCGTCCGTCGGTCGCCGAAAGAAAGTCAAGCGCCGTGTCGGACGCGTTCGCGCAGCGGGCGCTCGAGTCCGTGTCGGGAAGACGAACAAGTGGAGGTGCGGTCGTCGGTCTCGAAGGTGGGCGCGACGCCGGCGCCGAGACACCACGCGAAGAGGATCCCGATCCCGACCGGCGTGTGTCCGAGCTTCGAGCAGGACCAGGAGTCCGTCACTTGCGTCCGTCGGTCGCCGAAAGAGCAGGGTCAAGCGCCGTGTCAGACGTGTTCGCGCAGCGGGCGCTCGAGTCCGAGTCGGGAAGACGAAGAAGTGGAGGTGCGGTCGTCGGTTTCGAAAGTCTGCGCGACGCCGCCGCGTACGTGTGGGGCGCTGCTGCAACCTCGTGGTCACGGGCACCGACGTTTCGGCCATCCGGAGGGCTACACTTGCAGCCATGATCGGCCGTTTTTCATCCCGCCGCTTATAAGTTTGCAGCGGGAGGACGACAAGATCGCTAAGGTGTTGGCGTTTGGGGTGCTTTTGGTGCTGGTGGCCACTATTGCACTGCTTTCGTTGGCGCCGGATGACGGTGATGACGGTGACGTCGGTGGTGGTGGCGGCGGCGGTGATGAGCCGATTGACGACGAATTGGTTGATGGACTGTCTTGAGTTGTAAATGATAGTTGTTTGTTGTAGGTGTCGAGATTTGTTTTTGTTTAGTTGTGTATGGTTAAGAATTGGTATAGGATTACAGAAATAAATTTATTTTAATTGGAAATTTCAATTTTTTAAGAAGTATGCGCCTCGATCTAAGTTTCGCAAAATATTTGTTAAATCTAATGTTGAGATGTCTTAATCTTGTCTTGTAGTAAGACTGAACAGTCACGTTGTCTTTTGGGCTGACTGCTGTTAGGCTTCATGTCTTTTGGAACATTGTAGATTTCATGGAATTCAGCTAGCAATAAGTGAGACGTCTGCCTTGAACCGATTTTGAGTCAAGACTGTTTATTCTAGTAACCAAAACTGGTTGCCAAGTTTCTTGCACTTGGTAACTGATACATTTGTCTAATTGATAATAATTGACATCTAATTGATTATTGCTTAATGATAAATACTATATACTTTACACAGAGGGCAGGATATGACATTCTTCTCCCCTTAGATTTCTACTCATACATAATCTTTCAGCTTTGTTGGAGGGCGCTCACTCTGATTGGACGTACTGGAGTATCCTGAGCCCCTTGCTGCAAATGCGCGGGTTGCGCCCTCACCGCACTCAACCGCTGCGCAAGCAGCTGAGGATCCACAGAGCTGGACACCCCTGATTGCTGGCTTGCGGTCCCACTGCCCGATTGTTGCGCACGGGGCCTTACTGTATATGGTTCGTGCGCACAGGAACCTGGATTTCAGTGGAGAACGGAGAGGATAAGGGGTGGCCAGATGGTGTTGGTGAATTTGATGATGATGATGATGCAAACAATTACGACCATGTTGATGAGGCAGGTGATAATGCTGGCGATGGAATTGCTTTCACTCTCTGTACGCCAAACGGCGCCATCTGCTGGTTTGTGAATGTGGACGTTGCCTGTGACTGTTGGTGATCACTGGGATGCTGTGCGGCTGCAGTTGCTATGTCCGAGGACACTGCTGGTGCTTCTGCAGTGGGGCCACTACCCCCCAGATAGCGGCGTAAGTGATTTAAGTGCCTGATGAGCAAGTTTCCATTGGCAGCACGAATGCTGTATACTACATCACCTCTTGGTTGGTCTATGCTGCCCAAGGCCCATTTGGCCGACGTGGCTGTAAAGGTCCGATACCAGACCTTTGTGCCTACATCGAGCCGCAAAGAGCCTGGCAAAACGTCACCGGGTGCACGAGACTGTTGATGTGCACTCCAGTTGTGCACCATGTGATGCCAGACATCGATCTCACTAACTACCATTTGCCAGACCGGTACTCTATCAAGTAAGCCACCCAGAACTACAACACAAACTGATTAAAAGTTATAGTTGTAGTTATGGCTGATTTGGCTGATTTGATCATTGTTTTCACTACGTACTTTATCTTGATTTAGTTGCAATCAGTAGTGTTTATAGATTATTTTGAACCATCAGAAAATTCTAAATTATATAGAATTGTATCAATTTTTAATCTGGCTAAACAAATTTTTTTTCGATCTATTTGGGAAAGAGAACTTGCCACTAATTCTATGTAATGACGCAAATCGGCTTCATCAATATTGTTATCCGTATTGTCATCAACAAAATCCGAATTACGTTTTTTGGAATCATTAATTCTGGCCTCAGTGTTAAGTTGTGTTTCTTCTACAAATTTTGAATTTTCTACACACTCTAAATCCAGCTGCGTCTCCGCATTTTCCCAATCTTGGCTGTCCTCCACAAATTTCTTGTCACCACGAAGGTCGAGAGAAGACTCTTCGGAACATGTCCACGACGTGACGGCTCACGTGACTTCCGGTCACGGAACCAATCGTGCGACATTTCTGGTTTGGCGCGCCACACCCCTTTTGGGCCCCGTGTGCAGCGCCATCTGTTGCCAGATGCGATGCTGGGCCCGGTTGCACTCGGCCAGTGCCGCCTGGATGGCAGACGGTCACAAGTTATAAAAACAAGCATTGTCATCACTGTGTGGTGATCCAGATTGGATCAACCAAGAAAAGAAATGATTAAATTGCTTTTTATATGTTATCAAACAAGAATGAAAATAAATGTGTTTGTATTTTATTTAAACAGCAAAATTTGAGTTCTTGGATTGTGTAGATATGTACACATTCCAGAGATAATCCCTTTGTGAAGGAAACTATCTCCCCTCTTCGACTAATCCCTTCTCGGAAGGGGATAAGAACCCTTCTTTTGTATTAAACTAATAAATTGTGTCCAATTCATTAACTTTAGGTAACTTTCCAAGGTAAGTAAGGTATATTTTCACGCATAAGTCGGATCACGACAACTGTTGATAAAATGCTTTTACAATTCTGCAAAGACACAGAGGAAATGTATGGCACAAAATTTATGATACCAAATCTGCACTTAATGTGCACCAAGAATAACATTTAAAAGTTTGATAGACAAAAATAAGTTAAATAAAGACACTTCAATACATTACAATAATTGAAATAAGCTTAGTTTCCCCTACAGTGATTGATCTGATGATTTCTTAGATCGT
>JAQIXU010002248.1:0-12798 GCA_034701245.1 Strigamia transsilvanica
CTGAAATATTGTTGCTTACTTTCGTTTGTTTAGCATTATTTGGCCGAATATTAAGCATAATCCTGCTAATCCTACGAAAATCGTCTGCGCAGAATGGGATTTATCATCAAGATACTGGGCACGAACTGTAGTTTACATTCTTGAAATTAATAATTAATTAATTATCTATTGCCAAGAAAGTCGGATAGAAAAATTCAGTGAAGCACACAGAGGCGTAGCTACAAATTTTGGGTCCCCATGCAAAAATATGATTGGGCCCACTCTTCGATTTTTAGGGGCCCAAAAATTCCAACAAAATATAAAATAAAATGAATTAAATTTTTTTTCTTTATGTTTTTTAAGATTTGGGTGCCAAAAAAAGCTGCGCAAAGGGCCCCAGATTGTAAATGCGCCTTTGGGGTCCCAAAAAAGGCTGCAAGAAGGGCCCCAGACCATAAATATGACTTTGTGGCCCCAAAATTACCACACAAAAATTTCCCAAAAATAATTTTCGAAAATTTTTGGAAATTGAAGGGCCCCCAAAACTAAGGGGCCCCCATGCACCGCATGGGCCTGCGTTATGGTAGCTACGCCCCTGGAAGCACGGTCGACGAGGATAATTTTCACTAAAGAAGTAAAGTTTTAAGCCTGTGCGAGTACTGTACGGATTCATGTTTTAACTCGTGTTTTAATCCCAAGAGATTCAACCAACGCAAGATTAATAATTTCCGCAATTTATAGGATAAATTATAAAAATTAAAAAACAAAATTTAAACAAATAGAATCTTTCATAAAAATATATGTACATAAAAAATTCAGTCTACCAGAATAAAGTTCTTAGATAATTTTGTTTCAAAATAATCTAAATCCAGTGATTTCATTTAATAGATTTATGTCCTACAAAATATAGATTATAAAAATCTTGATTCTGGCAGTGTCTGAAGATTGACTTTAAATTTTAATAGTAAAGTTCGATTCTTAGAAAAAGAATGAGAAATACTGCTGTAATAAAAATAAATTTAAAATCTTTTCACACATTAAAAAAAAAAAATTCTTTAACAGATTCCATCCCCGTCAACCCCAAATCGAGATTCTGATCAATCGGGAATTTTTAAAAACATTAAAAATGTCAACACAACTCTCAGTGCTCACGACAACCTTTTGAAACTCAATTACGTACAAGCATTGATAGTTCTTCACCAATTTCATTGGCTTTTAGTAAGCCAAGTTTGTAGTGTAATTTCAGTCATATTTTTCATGTTCATCTGCCAACTGGTATCCAAAAGCTTTGAAACATTGAAATGTTCTGTTGAGAGTTCTTTGAATTCACATGTTCCGATAACTACTAAGTATCTAAACCATGTACAGTGTAAGCTGTGTAGACCGGACCTAGTGTAGACCGGACAGTTGCATAGACTGAACGGCCAATCCCAGGGTCCGACCCACTCAATCTCCCGCCATGCTAAATAATCTGCGAAGACCGGACAGCTGTCTAGATCGGACACCGGACACTTTTTCCAGTCCCGCCCGATCTAAAAACGCTCCGTAGACCGGACACAGGGCCGGCTGGGCAGCGGGGCGAACATTCAGTGAACGTCTCAACAAAAACGTGACCTCACCGTCGACGTTTGCTTCCACTTCAATATGGACATCGACGCCGGTATCATCTATAACTCAAGTCATGACTACGGTTTCACCAATTAGTACTGCGAGTACAATAGCGCCTCCAATCTATACACAGGCAGGCGCCTATTACAGTGGAATAAACCCTGGACCATTCGGTGGAACACACACAACGTTTTCATATCGACATATGCCATCTACACAGCAACAATTATCCATTCCATGGATGCGTGTTATCTTCGCTTACACTTTAGGATATCACGAGATGGACGGAGTGCCAATCAGTTTTTTAGAGTTACCAGCGCCTGGAGTTCTTCAAGGCACTCCTGCCGCGATCGTCCGCTTCAAACAAGCACATGCCGGATATTTGGCCCGAGTAAACAAATTGGCAAGAGAGAAAAAGATTCAACCATTGGATTGGACCTACCCCGAAGGACACGATGTCGTGGTGGCAGAACCAATTAAAACAAGACCTGAAACGATGATGTTACCAACTGGAAAAATCGTCAACGTAGTATCTAACTACAAGATGGATTTAGAGGCACCTGCGATCGTAAAAGCCGCTAAAGAGGCCTACCCATCATTTATTTCCGAGAATGCGACGTTGCCTGTTCAGCACCAGTCTACCAGACCGAAATTAGAGTTCGAAAATCGACGCGCTGCCAAACTAGAATCGTATACGCGAAAAGCGACACAACGAGTCGAGTCCGAACCAAATCGTGACACACGTTTCGTCAAGACATCGGATTCCAAGACGTATCCTGTCGCATCGATTTTCATCGAAGAAAAAGTGAACGTCGCCGAGAAGCCGAACTTCACGTATGATAATACAAAATTAGCGCCTAAAATCGAGACGCCATTAGGATATTCGCCAACACCGTCAACTATGGACATTGTAACGGAGGTCGCGGGAGCAACTGGTGGTAAAATACCCATTTTTGATGTCCGCGACCTAGAAACCGGAACAAAACCAAAATTGTTGGCGTCTTTTAAAAACAATGTTAATAATCAAAACAAAATAGACGTAATTCCAGGATTTGACAAGGACGGATGCACCGAGAGACCCAACCGTATTTTTCACGAAATGGTCGAAATTTTTCGAAAATACGACCTGGAAATATTGTACTCAATGGAAAATCGAGGACGGGGCCGATTCGAATTTACGTCCAAGGGATGGAATAATCTATTTTACAGAATGATCATTCTAGATTTCAACATCTGCAAATCTGACACGAAACCTGTCATATCATCTATGTTCTCCCGTATCAAGAACATTGCCCTTGCTGTCGAGAGGCGCATGGACGACAAATACCTTGCAACCGAATTAGGCGTCCAAACAGCGATTGTAGTTATTGCACATGAAAACATGCGCGATATCATCACGAAACTACATCGTTCAAGACGAGAGACTGTTCAGCGTCTTCGTGAAGCCGACAGTGTGCGGATCGCTGCTGAAGAATTAGCAAAAGCAAATGCGCCCAAGAAACCTGATCTGGACCCAGAACTGATCATGACGTCAGCCGAGATCGAGGAATTATCGGAACGCCTAAAAACTGAGTTGGCGCCTGAGGTCCTAGGACAACAATTAGAAAACGCCATCGCAGAGGATCCAGCTTTGGCCGATCCCAAAACAAAATATTCCTTTCGATACGATCCATATAAAATGGCTGAAACGGGTAAATTCATAAACAAAATTACTGAAGACGATTCAGGATGCCCCACGACTTCAACAGTCAGTCTAATTTCAATTGATTCCAAAAATAACCAAGAAAGTTTATTTTCAGAAGATGCCAAAGCGTTGGTCGAAGATCTATTACGATCAAAAATCGAATCACCGGCGCCTGAAAATGAAACCGAAAAAGAAAATAAATCAAATAACGACGAAGAAAATTCAGAAGATAGTGACGAAAATAAAAGTATTTTCAATGAAGATGCTAAATTGATGATGGAAGAATTATCAAGACCTTCTAGTCAAGAATTAAAAATACATGACAATAATACTGAATTTTTCATTCCAGATCTATTGGACTTGACTCTCGATGAACTAGAACAATTTATCGAAGGACAAATTACCAAGGAATCGATCAAACCAACTGATACGACGCCAATAGAAATCGAAGAGGTCCAAGAATCTCAATGTGAAGCAATGGCGCCCGAAAAAATAGACCAACCAATCGTAATCGCTAAAACCATAACCAATGAGGAAATGGAACGTCACAAGTTCGAGGCCGAACAAAAGGAATGGTTGGATGACGATGATGAGACGAAATGGGAAGATATCGACAACTCACCGGAGATGAGCGAAAGCTCAGGCCGTCGTGCGATCTCCAACAAAACCGATCGATTAACTCAACCGATTAATGCCATCGCCATCATTAATGAGATTATTCCAGATGAGAAAATGGTTTACTCATTACCATGGGAGCCAGTAACCTCACTCAACCTAGCATGGGACGCCCAAACCAGACTATTCGAGACGATCCTGTTTACGGATTTAAAACTGACACATTCGCGCGCCATACCCATTCTAAACAAGATCAAGAAAGTGTACGCCAATCTCTTTTTGTTCAAAACCGAAGAGATTGCTCGTCGAAACCGACTTACGTCACTTCATGCCGTAAAAGTTGCGTTAGCTTTGGTGGCGTTAAAAGTGATTTACCACGTGATCGACGGAAAACCGCCACGAGATTTTGAGTGTTAATATTTTATTAGCACCACTGTATTGTGATAAAAATATATTTTTGTGCGCCTGTGATTTTAAAATAAACAAACATTCTAAAATTACCAAACAAATTATGTTGACAAACATTCGTTGACATGATTTCATCTAAGTGAAAGTGTTGTGCGTCTAAGGTTCTCTTCAAGATTAAGAAGCCTTCAATAAGAAGAAAAAAGTGTTTTCTTATTATTGACTTTTTCATTTGACAATTGACTTTAAGACAAGTGTTCATTTTACTTTTAAAAAATATTCAATTTTTATTATATATATATATATTCATTTAAAATCAATCTTAGTTTCAAATTAATCGATCATAATTTTAGAATTTAAAAATCCATTTAAAAGATCTTAAAATTTTAATTCATCATTCAAAAAATTCTTTAGGAATAATTTTTTAGAAATATATTTGATCGATTCAATTTTGAAAACGTTTATGTTTTTCATGTTTAACCCAATAAGTGCCAGTTGCGCCTATAAAAAGTGTTATTGATTTTGATATTCGTACAAAAATTTTTGAAGTGATTTACCATTTTATAACTTTTTAATTATTGCGCCTTTATATCCAATTGATATAAGGTTTTATTTTATACGTTCCTAACTCGTTTTGTTTCTTGTTTCTTTGTTTTTGTATCAATTCGGCAACGAATAAGAAACTTCAGCGCCTTTTGATGCATATGTCGTTAATAAACATTTGTGTTGTTTGTCTAACTAAAACCCATATTTTTCAAAGATACCTACAATTAGTAGAAAGATTTGTTACAATTGACTGTTCAAATTTTGATATTTTAATTTTGTACCGCTTAAACTTTTATTATCAAAGAATAATAATAAAAGTCTAGGTGGGGGGGAATATCATGGACCCGTCATTTAGGACTCAATATAAATAGTGAAATTATGAGCGCCATTTATATAATTTCCCATAATTAATTTCATTTTAAAATTTTCTCAAATATATTTTTATTTAATGATTTTCTTGCGCCTGTGCGATATAAATTCATGATGCAACGATATTTTACACGCACAATATTTACATATTACCAACAATACCCTATTTTTCTCCCCGCAATTAATAGAATTGCCCAGGTGTATATATATTCCGTACTAAGTTTGAGACGAGAGAGTTAATGCAATTTTCCGCGCAGAGTTCGTATCTAATATGCCGGTCTTAATTCGGTTCATATTGATAAAAATTCAACAGAGTTGTTACTACTACATCAATGAAAATAAGCCCAGGCCTGTTCGAAGGAAACCAGTAGTTTGCGCGTAAGATTTAGCTAGATATTAGAGTTCTAAAGAACCTGGAGGTTGACCAAATGGAATTCACCTTCCGAATATTCCAGCAAAGCCGTGTGGAGCGATAGCGCGATATATCCTCGCGCAGCTGCGAAGCCGCCATTAACACTCAGGGGTCACAACAGCAAATATTCACTATTGTGGCGCCGAATATCCATTATCATTTCAGTTTATTCTTTGTTGGTAATATAATAGCGTATTTCTACATTCTAATTAGGATTCTAGGAGTTGCTATATTTTTTACGTCTAAAAATACCGTGATATTTCTCCTCATTTGGACCGTATTGAGAAAACAACCAGAGTGTCTTTCCTGCGCGACATTTTGCGAGTAATTTTCATAGTTTTAGGTGCCTGTACTGCGCGTTACCAATATTTCGTCTAAGTACAGGGCTAAGTAAGTTTATATATAATTTAATGTGTACGAGTAGTCTAGAAGTCTTTGCAGCAACGTGGTCAAACATGGCGCCCAGGTGTCTAATTTCAACAACGCCATTTTCTTCAACGTTACTCGTATCCGAGTTGTGAGTCCGCCCAAAAATATAAATAAGGTATTCACTATTCATTGGAGCGCCTTGTGACCAGACTACCGATATTTGACGGCCACATTTCGAAGGGGCGCCCACGAGCTTAAAATCTGCTATTACAAGACCGGGATAAATTCTAGAATTTTCCACCCTATAATCCGAAGTGTTATAAACTCAACCAAACCCAACGTTCAAACCCCTTTAAAAAAAAAACAAAAACCAAATTCAACACCTAAACAACAAAAAAAACCAAAACAAACAAAACAAAAAAACTAAAAATTGGTCCATATTTCATCGACAATTCGAAGTGGTCCTTGTATTTTGTTCTTCAATTTGTTCGCAAACTTATATCTTTCAACTCTACATATCCAAAACTATCTCTGTCTAAAACTCAATACGAGAAAGAATTTATGCGACTCGCTTTCTCTGTGCTCACAACATAAAGTACTCATTTATTTACATGGAAACGATGGTTGGCAAGGGGAAAACCTCCCTCTGTCAACACATCACAAATACACAATAATCAATGCTTAATTGTCTAATTATAGCATCATACTCTACAGATTTTACTTAGTTTCTAGCCAGAACACAACACAAACCAATGTCAAAGAAGGAAAGCAGGAAAGCCATTGAATCGGTCAGAGCTTGGTCAAACGTGACCAATCGCTCTGGTGCCCAAGTCAAGACTGCCCAGAACATGGCGTGGTCGAAAAAACCATTCAGGGATTAAGAAGACGAAACGGTCGTATTGAGGCCGAGTTGTGTAAAATCAAAGGAAAATATAAGATCGTGGCTAAACATAGACTGAAAAGTGGAGGTAAAAGGTGAGGGAAAAGTTAAAACATTTTATAAATCATTTATTGAGTTTTAGTTTTTAGTAGTGAAAATTTGATACGTTTTTTATTTGACCGTTTAATAAAATACTAATTCGGTCTCGCATGCGTAATGTTTGATTTCACTTTGATTTCACTTTTTATCACACACTGGCGCATTAGATCGCAGCACCAGTATCGATCTACTGCGACCTCGCTGTACTGCGACCAAAAAGAGTTCGCGTTCGGATATTGATATAGTTATCAAATTCACCATGAACATTTCAGGTAGGCTAAGTTCAACCAACATGCTGTCATGTGTCTTGTTCACCGCAAGCAAAGTGCACATTGATGGCACTTTAAAGGTAGCGCCCAAAATATTCTGCCAGATGTGTGCAGTCCGTGCGGTAGCTTATGATTACGTGTTCCCAGTTGTATTTGCATTAATGACCAACACGTCCGAGGCGACTTATCGCTCACTTTTGGTTCCGTTTATGCCTTTTGGCCGTTTAATTTTGAAAGGTGTGATAAATTAATATTCATTTTTGAAAAATGTGTAATATGACAGTTATACACACATTTTAGTTGCTGCTGGCATGATTGGACTTTGTTCATCATGGCAATTTCGCACTCGTCTGAATTGACAAGAAAACGACCGCAATTTGCATGAATTGGATGCTGACTGACCGCTACCAGCCGACGCGTGTTGAAGTACGGAAGCTGAATTTCGAGATGCGCGCGAGGCAATTCTGGAGTGAAAGTGGGCTATTAGCCAAAGTTTATGGCCTCTAAATAAGGTGAATAGTGAACTCACATGTTGAAGTGCAAAAGAGTTTAGGGATTTTAAAAGTAGAGTTTTTAGATTTGTTGACATATTGGCCTTACACTTTTGGGAATAAAGGATTAAAGATGGCGGAGCCAGTCATTCCCATGATGGCCCTCATCTCTATGATTCCTAAGTTTACAGGAAATTCCAAGCCAGGGGCTAGTTAGATGCATTTATAGATGAGTCGAGTTCTGTGGCTGCAGCAAATGCCTGGACAGGGGCAATAGTTTGTAACGTAATGCGTTCAAAGATGTTCGACGATGCTCGAGCATGGCTGAACACGTGCTATACAGCCCGCCAGTGGAATGTTTTAGCAGATTTTATAGTAAGCTTATTATTATGTGGTAGATTTGGCCAGAAATTGACAGCTGGTGCAATGTTGGAAAAGTACTACCTAGCAATCCAGAAAAAGGGGGAGGCAGCTTGCTGTCAGATTAAGAGGCATGTTAAGTAAGACAGAAGTGGAATTTCCCATGACTGCAGTAAATCGGGATAAAATTTTAATGACTAAGTTTAGAAGTGGATTGCATGGAGACATCGCAAGGGCAGTAGCACTGCACGACGAGTTTGAGGATTACAAAGACTGCGTCGACTGGACTATTCTCCAGGAGTTAGAAATAACTCGACTTGCAAACCAATCAGTAGTATCTTTAGAACACTTGGAGGTTTCGGTGGCCCAAAGCAAGCCGAGGCAGGCCGAGAAAGAAAAGGACAAAGCACCAGATCTCAATATGGCGGCTCTTTTGGAGAAATTCAAAACAGATATCGACATAAATGTAGCTAAACAAAGAAATGTCTGTTTCCGGTGCAATAAGGCGGGACATTTTAGAATTAATGGCCGGCCAATTTCATCGGGGTTCCGTCTTTAGAAAATCCCCCCCAGATTCACCTTGCCTCGCTTCCAGCATTTGGACTTTCAAAGTTTGCGCCTTCTGACGGTGGCGTGAAATAACCACATCAGAGCGCGCTTCGAACGCATTAGGTATGACAATGGCGTGAACTATCTTCAGACCCAACACGCACGTTTGGCTGAGTTGCGCCAGGAAAATCACCGCCACGTTCCCCTTGTTTTGGCTACTATTTACGAGCACGAACGGCGCCTACAAATCTACGCTCTTCGTCGGTGGGACTGATTAGAAGGTGCGGCTGGCATCCGACGTTTTATTCCGTTATCCCACCCCTTTATGGATGCAGACGACGAAGGTACAATAGGTTTGGCAGCCTATCAGAGTAAGAAAAACGATCACCGCCCTACAATTTTACTCGCATCTGTTTGCGATAAGGCTGACGCATTTATGAGCGTGGAAAACGACAGGCTGACATACATCAGACTGAAGCAATATGATTTGCGTGTCGACCTGTACATCGGTTTGGTAGACCACGTGAATAAACTGGCGACAGCCGCCGAAGTGAGAGCAGGAAAAATTTTCGTTTTGCGCAAGCTTGGCAAACCCGACATTTTCCTCACTGCCACGTGCAACCCCCACTGGCCGGAGATTCAAACAAATCTGTTTCCGAACCAAACCGCATCGGACAGACCGGATTTGATAACACAAGTTTTTAAATTGAAACTCGCAGAGTTGATAGACGACATTACAAAGAAACACATCTTTGGTGTTATTACCGGTTTCGTTTACGTCATCGAATTTCAGAAGAGGGGATTGCCACACGCGTTCATTCTGCTTTTTTTAAGAGATCGGGACAAGCTGCGCACGGCCGAAGCCATTGACGCAATGATTTGCGCGGAAATTCCAAACCCGGAAACGCATTTAGAGCTGTACAAAATTGTGACCAAACAGATGATACAAGGACCATGCAATGACAAGTCGCCGTGCTGGGCAAATGGCGCATGCTCAAAGGGTTACCCAAAACCATTCCAGGAAACGACTTTGGTAAACGTGGACGGCTACCCCGTATATCGACGCCGCAACGACGGTAGAGTTATTTACCGTACAACCAGAAGGGACACTCCGATCGACAACCATTACGTCGTCCCTTACAACCCTTATTTGCTCCTAAAATTCAATGCTCACATGAACGAGGAATCCTGCGCTTTCGTGAAAACGGTTAAATATATTTTCAAGTACGTGTACAAGGGCCACGACTGTGCGAGCATAGATATTCGAGATAAAACAACATCCAACACATTCGACTGGGAAGAAATACAGACTTTTGTTGATGCCAGGTACGTTTCGAGATACTTTGCCAGACCTTTTGGAAGATGTTCCACTGATCATAATGCAGCAGCTTTGGTTTCAGCGCCACCACACTTTTCTCTTGGTGTGCGTGCCACGAAATGGTGGATGCTTCTCTTGTGGATGCCCACATTCTTTTAGACACTGCCCAACATGCATTCAGGCTGCACAATACATGCAGGAGCAAGGCAGTTCAAAATCTGTGCACAAACTTTGCTGCAGCTAGTGCAGAAATTGGAGTTACCCTCCAAGATGAGGGAAACAAGGCAGTGCAGTCTTCGGACAACTAAACGACTGTGGCCTGGATTTGTTTGCTTCTCTAAATAATTTACAACTGAAACCATGTTGGAGACCAGATCCTTCAGCTTTAGCTTTTAACGCCCTTACTCAGGAATATGCCACGAAATGGTGGATGCTTCAATTGTGAATGCCCACAATTCTTCAGAGACTGTCCAACATGCATTCAGGCTGCACAATACATGCAGGAGCAAGGCATGGCAGTTCAAAATATTGATTTTCTTATTTTTTTCAGTGCTAATTCAAATATAATGTCACGACTTTACACTAAAGAAGAGGAACGTAATATGCTCCAATGGGCTATTGTTAAATTAATTAATGAAATTTTATTTATTTATTATTTATTATTTATTTATAAAATAGAATACCAACAGGACAGCGGCAGCATTGAGAAAGCACTTTCGAACCAAAATCATAGAACAAGTGTTGATAAGAGATTTCATGGAAAGTTAACACTCATATTAAGTATATAATAAATTTACACTTAAAATATTTAATATAAAAGATATTTAATTTTGATTTTATAGACCACATGGGCAAAGGTGATTTGGTACCTGAAGTCTGCGGTTCGGTTCCCGAAGTCTGCGATTCGGTACCAGAAGACTGCGATTAGGTACCTGATGACCATGATTCACCTGAATCACGGTCTTCAGGTACGGAATCCGAATCCGAAATAGAACTCGAAAGAAATGATGAATCTTTCACCGCATGCTGTTCAACCAATCCTGTTATTCCCGAACTTGCAGATTTCTGTCGCATTTTGGGGGTGTCAAAGGAAATGTTGGATACTGGTATAGTCGGACAACTAAACGACTGCGGCCTGGATTTGTTTGCTTCTCTAAATAATTTCCAACTGAAACCATATTTCAGTTGGAGACCGGATCCTTCAGCTTTAGCTTTCAACGCCCTTTCTCAGGATTGGGGCAAAGAAATTCCATACGCTTTTCCTTCATTTTCCTTGATTTCTGCATGTTTGCAAAACAAAGGATTCTTTGCTTTCTCGACAGGACCTCGTTATGGTCCAACTCGAAACTCAAGGTTAAAGTATGTCAGGGCCACCCCGTACTAACACAAATAGGTTGTTTTCAAATTTCTCCTTTTAGTTTTTACTTCTCATTTCAAAATTACATCAAAATTATTTTAAATCAAATGCCAGACCAGTATAATCGCTAGAGCCCAACCCAGGCCAGCCCATCCTCAACCTGCTGAAGGAATCGCACCAATTGGTGCTAAACGGGTCACTGTCTAGCCGCTTGGAAACTATCTTCGCTCAGTTCCAAAAGGAAGGATTATCAAAAAGAGTTGTTAAGTGGCTCCTCTTGCAAAAACCTTAGGCTCAGGGAAAGGATTTTGACCCTCCAGTTACTTTAGCTAATTATTTAGGTTTTCTCTTCGACTCCGGTCCAGCTTATTCTTCAATTAGCGGGCATCGGTCCACAATTTCCCAAACACTTTGTATCACCGGTTCAGAGCCTCTTGGCTCTCATCCTCTGGTTCGTAGGATTATGAAAGCCAAAGTATTGCAGAAATCATTGTCAGATTCCAAAAAAAATTCAATCCGGCTATGCATCGTTTACTGCAGATCAATGGAAAAATTGGACCAATGTGTTTTCCATTCCATTACTAAAAGGACATCTTTCAACAAAGCATTTAAAATGTTGGCGTTTATTTGTGTTGGCATGTTGTTATCTCTGCTCAAAGACAATTTCAAACACTACATTAAGACTAGTAGGTGAATTGTTGATAGCATTCTGTAAGGAGTGTGAGCTTTTGTATGGAGCAGAATTCATTACACCAAACATACACTTACATTGCCATTTAGTTGAATGTGTAAAAGATTTTGGTTCAAAAATAGTTATTTCATCCATCCTGACCGACTAGCAAAATTCAAATCACAAGGAATAGAAATGCAAAAAAAATTCAACAATTAAGAAGAGAAGATGTGATTATAGTTTATTTGTGGTCAGATCTTAGTGAGAACTTGGAAATTTATGCTGCATCAGTGCGAGAAAACTGGAACATTGTAGTGTTACACCACAATGTATTAAACCCTGTAGATACAGTGACTTTAGTGAAGTGTGATGAATATTTTGCTGTTAAAATTCTTTGAGTAATAAAATAACTTTTTGTAATGGGATGGTGACGGAATCTACTCAACTTCTGATTTTTCAGAAGTTGCATGAAAAGTACGAATATAACGTCATGACGTTATATTCGAGGGAAGACGGCAGGCCCCTGTGGGAGAAAATCCAACCACCAGTCTATCTTTTTACGTTAAGATTTGTTCGTTTCTTTAGAAATTTGTTTTCAGATCTTAGTTGATCAGTCACTAGTCCTCTGTGGAAGAAAATCCAACCACCAGTTTAGCTTTTTCCATCCTTCAGAATTTAAAAAAAAAGATCATAATGCCAGCAGAAAAGCGCAAGCACAGGAGAAAAGATTTTGCCTTGGATGGCAGAATTATTGCAATTCGTCATCGTGTGAAGAGGCATATAACTTGAACAGAAGAGTATCAAAGAACCATAGAACC
>JAQIXU010002249.1:0-12797 GCA_034701245.1 Strigamia transsilvanica
ATCAGGGGGAATTGCCCCTGATTCGTTATACAGCATTTCGCTTTACAGCCAACTTTTCGGGAACCTATCTAGGCCGTAAAGCAAGGGTTGAGTGTATTTAATAGCTTGTGAGAGTGGATGAACACCATCTTGACTAGAGTAAAACAGAATAACACAAGACCCTATTTGGTTTAGTTTAAGCCTTGACTTCGGGTCAGAGGTGTCTCATGACTTTTGTCATTGCTTCTGTTGCATTGCTACAGCACTTCTGTGACCAAGACACTAACCATTTGGTTAAATAACCATTAACCAGTGGTCAGATTGCCATTGAGAGTGATGTAATCAACCAACCACTCCTCTTGGCATGGAGTTCTCCGTTGGTTGATTGATGGTGGCTATGTGAGACTGTGTTGGGCGTGTCCGGAAACAAAGATTTAACTGTGATTTGGAATTGTTTTGAGTGTTTGTACTGTTCAGCAGTCGAGCTGATGATCAGGATATAAGAAACGAGATACGGTAGTTCATCAGGCGTGTGCCTAAGTTAAACCATATACTAATACTCTGTGTGAAGCTGGAATAAAGCTGCGTACGTGTGTCCGGTTACTTTCGTCGTAATACAAGTAAGACTTACTTGTTAGTATTATCACGAACACAATAAACCTTGTAGCAGATTGGATCAAGATTGAGTTCTGTTGGCCCATTTGGATGTACAAAATGAGAACTGCAAACGTAGGTGTGTTGTTTTATTTTTGACAATTGTGTGTCGACACACAATTGTCAAAAATAAAACAACATCATTCCGACTTGACATTAAAATCAGGAGAAAAAAATCATAACAAAAAAATGAAATGGCCAAAATCGCACCTTCAAAAATAATTTTAATCAAAACAAACAAGTGCTAACTAAAGTAGCAGCTTTGGGCTTTTGATCATTTAACTCAAATGAATCACATGTTATCATCATCATCAATATACAGTACTTAATGATGAGGAGTTTGTCTGTCTAGCAGGCCCGCTCATCCTATCGGGTGAACAGCTTTTAAAGAAGGAGGCACAAGTGTATTGGGCCAGGACACTAATTGCCTCATGTAAATTGGGTCAGCAGAAAAACTTTGCATATACTGTAGATCAGTGCTTCTCAAATTATGTAATGTTGCGAACCGGTATTTTTTGTTCCAATGTATTATAGACCGGCATCATATTTTGTCCAATGTTACGGACCTGTAACCTAACATTGCTCTCCTAAGCCTATATTAATTTGCGTTTCAGGGAGATAGTGGCGGTCCTCTTGCTCGCGGACCAGCACCGGTCCACGGACCACCATTTGAGAAGCACTGTCGTATATTTCAATGGCCTTATGTCAAGAAATTAGTATCAGGTGACTATAAAGTAGAATCCAATGGTTGTGCAACTTTGAACCAACAAAATGAGTAAATGACACCTGGCAGAAATTTGATATTTAAAGGTTACAGGAAGTGATTTTTGAAGAAATGGATTATTGTAACGTCTGCGCTAAAAAATTCCCACAATGCATTGCTTGAAGTCCTCAGCCAATCACAGCATTGGCTTGGGTTTTCTCATAAAAATAGGGGGAGTTGCTTGTCCTGGTGTTGTTGTGTTCGTGGCTAGATTATACTGGGTACAAATTGTGGGATTTTACTCCACCTTTAGTTTTAGAAACATTTGAAAAGTTGTCGGTAGGTGGTGTGATTGTCGCCCGATCAATGGTTACATGTTAATGCATAATCCTGAGTGCCTTTCAAGTACTTAACCACTCTCTTTGCTGCGATCCAGAATGGTTGTTTGGTTTTTGATACTACAAACATTATATCAGGGCATGTTGCACGTGCAATATACATTAGTGATCAAATCATTTCATGATATGGGTTTTTCTTTTGCTGATCCACCCAGTGGATATTCTGGGTCATTGAATTTGTGAGATGGGTCCATGGGTGTCTTAGCGTGTTTTGCATCCATCAACCGAAAACTCTCACAAATTTCAACTATGTACCGTATCTTATTTCTTCTGGTCCATTCCAATGGATCCTGTCTTCTGATTTCTACTAATATGAATTTCAAGTAATTTTTTCTCCATTTTCTCTCAAATACTTATTCAATTTTTGCCAAATTTTCCCGGCCACCGTACAGTGGTTCTATGACCAAGCTGTCAACCTTGTGCTAGCCCTGGCCAGATTGTTGGTCTTTTTATACTAACCACTAATGCGCCATTCAGCTTATACCTTATCTTATTGGTTGAATGACTGTCATGTCATCAACCACTAACCTAACTCCCCCATGACAATGGTCGAGTTGCTGTTGGTTGATTGATGGTGACATCATCAACCAATAGCTCCCCTGTATGGGCCGCGTATTGATTCGCCATTGTTACAATTTTTTCACATTTTTCAAATTTTATTCCAATTTTCTTCCAACAGGAATCGTCCAAAAGTGGTCAGCAGTTTGACTTGGGAAGAGCTGTTCGAACACTGAACACTAGACAAACCAGTAATAAAGCATAAAACTTGAACTGGTGTGTGTCGTTTCTTCTTATTGTCTAATCTTGTTGCTTATATGAACGAGCGCAGTCTAGTGGTGGCTTTATTAAACCTACGCAATGGCGCTTTACAAAAGGATTATCATTTCAGCTTCATTAAATTTACACAATCAAATAACATTAGTTGGATTTTAATTGCACTTGTTTGCCCTTGAACATAAATAAACTGTAAATACATACAGCCAATGAGCTCTCAAGGGCGTTGGTCTACGTGCAGCTCCGCATGTCACCTCAACTGTAAATTTAGATCGAATTACAAATAAAATGAAAATAAAAATGAAAATAATTACCTGTAATTAAGATAAATCAAGTGTTAATTTTTTTTCCCCTAAAATAAACGTGTTCGAATAGATTAGATGGATTAAATCACTTATTATTACACCATGCGAACTTCGCATACAAATAACGAGGACAAAGTTCGAATGACCTAATCTGGACTTGAAGCTTGCAACCTTCATATTCTTATCCCTTGTTTGTATATTTAGGTCATGATGCATGACATGAATCAATAACAAATTTTACTTTCATTCGAAAATAAATAAACAAATAAAATAAAATAAAAATAAATAAATAAATAAATAAATAAATAAAACACGACGCCATTTTTTATTTATTGCAGCATTTTATCACCAGCCTGAGCTCATTTTGATCAGTATTTATGCAATTTATTTATTTATGTAGAATCTAAAACAACTTAACACGGCCTAAATATCTTTGTTTACTTTCTCCGCAAAAATTCGCTGATTGGCCGCCATCGATGGGTGTATCTCCAGCAGCCAATGGAACACCAATGACGTCACAAAGTCAAAGCGGATTAAGGAAGCTACTAAAACAACGAACATTCGCATGTGTTCGCGTGTCCTGCTCGATGGTTAGGTGAGTTCACAGGCAATTTTTTTATTTAAAAATTTAATTCCGGATTCGTTGTAGAATTTAAATCGATATAAATGTCCGAAACGGAAATCTGCGGCTCGGCACAGCTGTGTTTCCCCAAAGATCGCTCGTGGTTTCAAGGCCATCTGGTGACGGATGACGACAGCCAGTTCACCGTGAAGGGCGTGCGCTGCGACACGAACGAAGTGCGCGACGTGTACCGAGTGAGCGTGCACGACCACGAACAATTCTTCAACTTCTCGTTGCACAGCGTGCAGCGAATGAGGAAGCAAAACTGCTGCCTCGAGTCGAAAGAAGTGAATTTCGAGTCGCGCACTCGCTACCGAGGACAGCGGGCGGACATTTTGATTCAGTCGTCGCTTCCGGATCTAGTCGGTCGCGATTTGGACTTGTTTGTCGGTCAAATGAAGATCGTTTTGCATCAGAAACTCACGCCACTCATTCCCTACCCCACGTGGTCATGTTAAAAATATTCTATCGTCACGCAATCGGTTGGTTTATGGGTTTTTAGACGCGTTGCGCCCGGTCGGGACCGCCGTTGCCCGTTTTTGTGTATTTTTAGATGTAATTCGCCCGGTTCGGGTCGTGTTGGGACTCGTTTTGGCTCGTTTTATGGTTCTGAGTTATTTTGAATAAAGAAAAATTTTGGTTTTATGTGTTTTTTGGAATTATTTTACAATTTTTTACATTAATTTCCGTTTGGGTGCGACACGTTTCGGGTGAAAATTGTTTTTGGGATGAATTTTTTGTCCTTGACACTTTGCACTTCGACGTTGAGGATTTCGTCGAGTCGGCGGTCTTCGCGCTCCTCTTTGATGCTTTTCGTCGTGTAGGGTGTGTATTTGTCGGATAAAACGCTCTCCAAGTGGTAGCCGATGAATCCGACGAGTAACGCGGCAGGGAACGTCACGTACGGCGCGTACGTCCTCAACGCCGCCATTATTAGAGGTAGCATTTTCGCTAAATCGAGAAATCTGTATAAAAAAATGTTTAGAACGTTAAATTGTGTAAATCTTTTCCGTTTTTACCGTTTTTTAATAGTGAGAACCGACTTCCATAAACATCGTAGTTCGTTATCGACATCTAGCGTGAGTTTTCGAAAATAATAAAAGAAATAGAACTAAATTGTTTTAATAATTGTTTTATAAATATTGAATTACATCACGTTGGGAAATATATATTTTTTTATTTTAACAATAAATAAATAAAACTGGTTAAACCAGTTTGATTAATTCTTAGAAACAATTACGTAACGTTTAAAAAATGTTGAAATCCAGCACGCAATGGCGCTCTACAGCAAATAAATAAAAATCGCATTTTTTCGAATTTTTTCCGCATTTTCCCCGCATTTATACCTCACATTCTAAAAATAAGCACTTAATAACACTAGCCGACGTAATTCCTCACGAAACGAGACCAAAAAACCCATAAATCAACGCTGAAAACCTCGAATTATGTAAACAAACAGTTGACACTAGATGGCATTTTGGGGCTGTGAGCCGTGCGCCGTGCTCGGCGAGCTATGATCCAGTCCGATGACGATAACGATGTAAATCCGCCCTGTTCTTCGATTTGTAAATATTTTTCTAATCAGTAACCACGTGTAATCGGTAAGTATGCATCCCCGAGTTGTCATTTCGAGCTAAAAAGTAGAGAAAATAGGAAAAAAACGGTGCAAATTCGATAGGTCGCCGCTGGAATCTGAAAAATCGCGTACGACGGACATCGCGTGACTCATCGCCGGGGCGCCCGACACGATTTCGACGTATCAACGGATCAACGGATCAAAGCGAGAAAACGTGATGAGTTCGCACATTTTCGAGGAACGAAAAGCGAGCGACACTACTTTAATCATATCGAAAATTGGCGAAAGCGAGGAAAAGTGCGTCATGACCAACGAATTGGGAGTGGATTTTTCGGACGAGCGGGAACACGTCGGATGCGCGACGGAAAATTGTTCGTTTCGTTTGGGCGGCGAGGAGATTGCGGATTCGGACGACGAGGCGAATCCGGCGAACAGCATCATGCTGCACGGTGCAGGTTTTACGGCCTCGTCCGTGCACGAGACGTTGATGAACCGAAGATCGGATTCGGACTCGAGTATCAGTAGTTTTACGAACTTGACGTCGGCTTGTTCGGACAAAATTGACGAGTTGAAGGCGGAGGAAGTGCGCTGGTTTTATAAGCATTACAACGATAAAAAGTGGGTTGCGTTTGTCGGATACGATTCGCTGCATTTGGAGGAACGATTTCGGGATTTGAATCAGGAGACGAAGGAGGGATTGGTGTTGGAGAAGATTTATGTTCGTGGCGGCTTGTACGAGACGGATGTGCAGTCGAGAGTGTGTACTTCGATTTATTGGGCCGGTAATTGATTTTCTTCATTTTTGTTGGGTTTTTGTCGCTTTTTGATTGGTTTTTGATAGGTTTTTTCAATTTTTTTTAGGTGAGGAGTTTAAGATTATGCGGGCCACGTGGTTCCATGATGGGTCGTGGCAGCCGTTGGACGAGGGATCGGCCGAGCAGATTGAAGTTGCGCATTTGAAGAAGTTTTTGGGTTCGAAGTGTTCGGATTATACGCAGTCGACGCCATCGAAAGGAGCTAAACCTGGTGCGATTGGTTTTGTTTTGTTTTGTTTAGTGTTGTTTGTGCGTGTTGTGTTTTTTATTTGGATGTTATTTATTTGGACTTTTTTGGGCGAGTTTGGTGATTTTTTTAAATTTTTGTTCGAGTTTATTGACATTTTGAAGTTTTTCTTTTGGTTTAATGAAACGTTGGATTTTTTCTTTTGGATTTACGTTCATAATTTGGAATGTTCGTTTGGATATATTGACAGTTTTTAATCTTTCTGTGCGTTTATTGACATTTTTTAATTTTTTTTGGGATTTAATGAAACTTTAGAATTTTTCTTTGAATTTGTTGAAAGTTTAAGATTTTTTCATTGGTTTTATTGAAACTTTTGAATTTTTCTTTGAATTTATTGAAACTTTTGAATTCTACTTTGAATTTATTGAAACTTTTGAATTTATTTTGAAATCTTTTTTGGATTTAATGAAACTTTTGAATTGTTCCTTGGATTTCATGAAACTTTTGAAGTTTTCTTTGAATTTTTTTGAAGTTTTCTTTGGGTTGATTGAAATTTTTGAATTTTTCTTTGGATTCATTGAAATTGTTTAAAATTTTTCTCTGAATTTCTGAATTGATTTGAATTGTTTAAAATTTGTCACGGACATGCAATTGAGCACCCTATTGCGCAACTCACCTTTTCCCATCAATTATTTCTCTTTCCATACCTATTTTGGGAGCAGTCAATTATTTACAGGTTCTGGATGCGCGCTATTAATAGACTGTTCTTCTTCCTTTCCCTTTCCCTTCCCCTTCTAACTTAATTATTAACCATGTGATCAGAGCTCACTTCATCATCTCTGATACCCAAGAATACCACTTGTTGTACACGACTAATAAGGCAGCTTCATATTTCCAAAGGAACTTCCATTCTGTGCAACCCCCGTTGGCCGTTACTAAATACTTTACTCAAAGGCGATTTCGTGACAAATTTTTCTCTGATTTTCTCAATTGATTTGAAATTGTTTAAAATTTCTGTCTGGATTTGTTGAATTTTGAATGACTCGTAATTCTGTACGTGTAGTGATTTTGAATGTCCAGTTGACGACTTTCCACGTCGATTGGAACGGGCCGCGTGAAGTTTATTTATTCAGTGAAGCGACACCATCGAAATTAGTTCGTTCGTTTAGTCAGAGGATTGGCTTACAGAAATGTAAATTACTCTTTCTTTTCGTCTCGATTTAATTGAATCTGTAATTGATAACATTATTGTTTTTTGTTTAAATTTGCAGCTGGTTATCGTTTACATCGAGGATATTCGGAGGAAGCCACACCTACTGACAAACCTGCGGACATCACGCATCTTATTTTTGTCATACACGGAATCGGTCAGAAAGGAGAAACGAGCAAAATAATCCGAAATTGCTCAAAGTAAAAATTCATTTTATTCGACCTAAGACAAGAAAAGCATCTTGTTTATTTTATTTTTAAAGTCTTTTTTTCGACGAATAACAACGATTTTAGGCGCAAAAAAAAGTTTTTCCGATAAAAAATAACGATTTTAGGCGCAAAAAAGGATTTTGTGGATGAAAGATAATAATTTTCGGCACAAAAACGTCTTTTGTGGATGAAAAATAACGATTTTAGGCGCAAAAAAGTATTTTGTGGATGAAAGATAATAATTTTAGGCACAAAAACGTCTTTTGTGGATGAAAAATAACGATTTTAGGCACAAAAACGGTTTTTAGGCATAAAATAGTCTTTTTTTTCTAAGAAAAATAACTATTTTAACCGTAAAAAGTATTTTTTTTTAATGAAAAATCACGATTTTAGGCATAACAACGTATTTTTCGATGAAAAGTGACGATTTTTGACATTTCAGGTTGCGTGATGCTGTCACTTTCCTCAAGAAAAAATATTTCCACGCGCTGAAAGAGTCCGAAGAACGATCTGAATTTTTCCCGGTCGAATGGAGATCAAATCTGAAACTAGACGGAGGTTTTTAGCGCTCAAATTCGCTCAATTGATTACAAATTTGAAGCTCTAATCGTTGCAGACACTGTGGAATCCGTGACGCCGCACAAAATTCGAGGTCTGCGCGAACTTTTGAATCGTACGGCGATGGACATCATGTACTACACGAGTCCGATGTACCGTACCGAAGTAAGCGCATGTGGAAATGCGATTGAATTGCATCGTGTTGATATCTGACGGTTTGTTTACAGATCGTGAACTGTCTGTCGAACGAATTGAATCGGTTGTACGGAATGTTTTGTCAACGGAACCCCTCGTTCGAGAGCGGCGGCGGCAAAGTGTCGGTTGTTGCGCATTCGCTCGGTTGCGTCATCATGTATGATATTTTGACCGGTTTTAATCCTGTGCAATTGTATTTAAAAGATTTAGTGGTGAGTTTTGTTGGACGACGGGGCAAGTACAAATGCGCATTTAGAATCGAATTAGGATTGTTTTGGTATTTTTTTTGGTTTGGTTGCTTTTAATGATTGGTTGTGGGTTTAGAAAGTGGAAAAATGGTTTTTACACATGCAATACAGCAGTATTTCACTCAATAAATGCATTTTACACTTAAAAAGGCATAATCTCACTCAAAAAACGTATTAATTTACTCAAAAAATGCATTGTTTTACTCAAAAAATGCATTTTACACTAAAAAATGCAGTTCAACTCCAAAAATGCATTTTACACTAAAAAATGCATTATTTTACTCAGAAAATGCATTTTACACTGAACAAACGCATTAATTCACCAGGAAAATGCATCAATTCACTCAAAAATGCATCAATTCGCTCAAAAATGCATTTTATACTCAAAAAATGCATCAATTCCCCCCAAAAAATGCATTTTACACTAAAAAAAAAAGCATTAAATCATTCATAAAATTTTTTTTTACACTTAAAAATGCATTAATTCACTCATAAAATGCATCAATTCGGTCAAAAAATGCATTTTACACTCAAAAAATGCATTATTTAACTCACAAAATGTCTTTAAAAATGCCTATTTTCTTTCAGAAAAGATTTTCCATTTTAAATACGCGCATTTTTTTATTCTAAAATTGCATTGTGCAGTTCTAAACTGCATTACTTGCATAAAATTAATGAAATTCAGCTCTTAAAAGTGCATTTTATTTTACTTGTACCTAGTTGAAAATAAATGCAAACGAATAAAATGAAATGTTTCTCTTGCACCCTTAAAGGCCGAATCGAGCAGAGACCTCAACTCCGAAGAGGGCAAAACAACGCGACAACTGATGGACTTGGAAGCGTCGTTACTCGAACATGCTTCGAAACCCAAGGAATCCATGACCGCCTTTACGGTGAAATCAATTGATTCAGTATTTATTTCAATTTTTTTATGTTTTGGCTTGAAATTTGTTATTTTCAGGTCGAGAATTTCTTCTGTTTGGGTTCGCCGTTGGCGGTGTTTTTGGCTTTACGCGGGTTCCGGCCGGAAACGGAACCACTCGAGAGCATCGTTCCTCGTCATTTAGTGAAAAAAATGTTCAATATTTATCACCCTTCGGATCCGGTTGTAAGTCGAAGCAATTTTGTATTTTAAAACGATTTTGAAACGATTTTAATGATTTTAAAACGATATTTTTATTTGTTGTAAAACGACTTTTGATTTTTTTTAGGCTTATCGACTCGAGCCGTTGATAAAACGAGAATACGGTGCCAATATGCCGCTTCAAATTCATTATTACGCTACAATAGATAAAACTCCTTATGAAACGATGCCTGTAGAACCCCTTATTCCGTCTCGTGATGAAAAAACGAATTTATCAAAAGAAAGTGTGGAGGAACCGAAATCACCGGATAAAACATGCAAATGTAGAGTTTTACGACAAGAAAAAATCGAATTGGAAATTTTTCAATTTTTATTTCAATTTTTTCTTGTTGCAAAAATAATTTAAATTTAAATTGAAATAATTGCTTTTTCTCGGTAATTTATTGATAAAAAAAATTTTTTTTGGGATAGATTACGTTTAAATTAGTGATAAAATCGCTTTACTGGTGTGAATTATACTTGGAAAATCGTTTTTGTCTTTTTATTAGTATTTTAAAGCGTCTTTATAGGGTTTTTTAAGTGATAAAATTCACTTTTTCGGTGAAATTACTAAGAAAAATTCACTTTTTCGCTGAAATTAATGAGAAAAATTCACTTTTTCGGTGACATAAACGAAAACAAATTCACTTTTACGCAGAAATTATGATTTTCCGTAGTAAATTTCCGATTTAAAATGTTTTATCTTTTCGCAGCTGGTCGTTGGAGCATGATTTGGCCAGGCTGGCGAAAAACGAACAGCAACTCAGCAGAGCAAGACTTACTATCGATGGTGATCAAAGAAACCAAAGTGGTCGAAAAAGGTGACATTGCACCAGATTTCGCCGGCAACTTAGAAAACAACATCGAAAACCATGACGGCATGTCTGACCATTCACCCACTACTACCGGTAACCTAAAAAAAAAAAACCCAAAAAAAGCAATTTTGTTGAATTTTGTTGAATTTTGTTGAATTTTGTTGAATTTTGTTGAATTTTGTTGAATTTTGTTGAATTTTGTTGATTTTTCAGAGATGGACACGCGACTAGATTTCGTTCTGCGTGAAGGCAACATGGATTCGTTTGGATATTTGGCCGCTTTTACCGCGCACACTTGTTACTGGTCCAATTACGACGTGGCGTATTTCATTCTCAATTACCTGCATCCCGGAATGGATTGAATTTTTGTTTTTGCCGAGCAAATTAAGGAGTGATGCTTACTTAATTTATTCTTATTCCTGTATAAAAAGATGTTTATTTAGATGTTTTATTCGATGATTTTTTTATTATTATTTCTCTCTCTGTTTCTCTCTTTCTCTTTTCTCTGTCTCTCTTTGCGTTAATTTATTTCTGTGCCAACTCAGGAATTGTAAAACAAAATATCAGTATTATATCAGTGCAACACGTGACCAACCCGACGTGTCCTTGCCGATTTTCTATGACAAATTGTATACCTTATTTTGTACTATTTTCTTCTCTCTTTTTAAATATTGTTATAAAATTAATGCGTTTTCACTTTTCGTTTTTATTACGATTTACGATTTACGATTTTAGTGATCAAGCTGGGAGTTGTGAAAATATACTCGCTCAATGTGCCTTATTTTGTCCTTGATTTGACGTTGTTTTTGTTTGGTGTGTAAACATTCAATGAGTTGTTTGTATTAGCTTGAAAAGCGAATTATGAAATTATCGATTATTTTTTTTAATGAACTGCCAATATTGCGCTTCCACCCTTGACGGTTTTGTTTAATGTCTTGGCAGAATACGAAAATAAATTTCGAGGATACGTTTTTGATGTCGCCATGACAATGTTGATTTACACGAAATAAAGAGAATAATTCAATGTTTTCAATTTTATCGTTTGTTTATTTCATTTGTTTCATTTGTTTACAAAACATAACAAAATGGCGGAGTTTGTTTGTTTTGCTTTTGGGTTCGCGGTTTAGGCACTTGGTCGAATGGCGCTGCTGCTGGGTAGCTCTAAAACTTAAGCTCTAAACTTAACGGAAAAGTTTGAATTTGTTACGTACAACGTATTTTTTTTATTGCTGCAGTCTTTCTGTAGTTTAGTTGGATTCATGATGAACACCAGAAATCAGTATATAAAATATTTTGTCACGTGTTTATTTTTAGAAAATGGAAACTTTTACAGAAATAGAACATGTTCTTGCACTGAAAAAACGAAACCGTCAATGAGCAGCCAAACACCAAATTTAGTCACAAAATGGTAAATATTATTCATTTATTTATTCATTATTAATTATGTGACCGTCTGCGGCCCAGGCAGCACTGGCCGACTGCACTGGCCGACATCAACAGAACAGGCCCCGCGCAACCGTCTGGCAACAGATAGCGCTGCAATTGGCAGAATGGGCCATGGCGGTTGACCGTCCGAACACTCACAAGTCATAATTATTTTTGAAAATTTAATTGATAATTTTTTTTTGTTTTTCATAGGAGTCAAAAAACAGCTGACAGAGGCCATCTTTGCAAAGACAAAAAAGATGATGACGACGTGCAGTTTATCTGCTTGAAACCAAAAAAAATCGAATTCATTGACTTGGAATCAGAAGAAACAGAAAAGAAGAAATAAACAACAATTCATCTTCATCTTAAAACACACATTGTCTATAAATCTGAAAAATACTTTCCGATTTGCTCACCCGATGGCGCTAATTTAAATGGCGTTTTTTGATTTGAGTTGTTTGAATTTCGTTTTATTCCTACAAACAAAAATACAAAATCATCGAGACATTCACGGCACAATTTAGCTGAAATAAACCACACTGGAAAGATATTTCGGAATGTTTTCCTTTATTTATAAACAATTTATCGATCTATTGTCGAGTCGCACTTTAAAACCTACAGAATCTTTTGGAGCATGATAGTAGATGAAAGTTAAAACCTCGTAGCCAATAAAAACAAGCTTAAATGACGTCATTATCGTTGTACACGGATTGAATCCGTCGATTCATTGTGAAATAATGAGTGACAGCTCGGGATAAGGGTCCCAAGATGACGAAATGTTTAAAAGTAAACGATAAATAACTTATTTTGATTTTATTATTCACATATCACATGAAATGAAAATGAACTCGATCGACCTCCCACTCAGCGGCGCATGCGCAACCCTAGTTCGCTTTTGACCTTTTCGAAATCTCTCTTTGTAGTGTGTAACGCGTAGGTGTTTCTCATACTTCCGTCTTACTCTATTTCTGCCCCGCTAAGACTAAAATTAAACCACT
>JAQIXU010002250.1:0-12791 GCA_034701245.1 Strigamia transsilvanica
GTGTGTAAAAAGAATTGCAGATTTTTAGTGTGTAAAAAGAATTGCAGATTTTTAGTGTGTAAAAAGAATTGCAGATTCTCAGTTTGTAAAAAAACAAAAGGAGATTTTCAATTGATTTTTTTTGGCATTATTTTTTTTATCACAACTAATCACTCAAAAAATTGCACTTTTACTTGTTTTGAAATTTTTTTACAACCTGAATTGTGTTATACAGTAGTGACAAACCATGTATACCTGGCACTATCGATTTGCTGTAGACCACCACCAGGGTTTTTCAAGCTTTTGATCAAATTCCTTTGTTTGCCCATCACTTTCGAATTCAATCTCAATTATTTTTCTCATACTCTCTGAAAATAACAAACTGGTTAAATTTTAACATAAATATTAATTAATCAAAAAGAATCACTTTTTAAAAAATTTCAGAAAAATTCTTTTCTGTTAAAGGATTTTTTTTTTTTACATTGGTGCTGCTAGGGTTAAATACGTTACATACGTTAAGGAAACTGATTATTCTCAGCGAAAGCAAAAGTTGACTGTTAAATAAAATTGTCTTTAAATCAATACGTCGAGTTTTCGCTCAAATTGAAATTGAAATTAGAAATTGTGTGGCAAGAAGCAGCTGAGCTGAGAGGGGAAGCAAAATTTTTGTCAATTCAGCAAATGACAAATTGCATTTTCAACTGATTTTATCGTTTCCTCGACTCCCCATCTGCCTCCAGGTTAGCAGTATGTCTTCACATTCTGTGTCCATGCTTCCAGTTGCTACTTTATTTCCTTTTTTTGAGTGGGAGGGAAGAATTTACAAGTGCTAGAAGGAAAATGGCAAGTAGATTTGGATGGTGGTCCCCACTGGGTATAAAATGGAAACTGGATTCGACTTTTATCCTCATTTGTTGAATTGATGAAGGAGAAAAAAAACGTTTGTTGTGTGACTGGGAAGTTTGTTATAACCCTTTCTGCTTACCATACTTGGTTTTTGTGATGAGTGGAAGAGTTTTTGGGGCGATGCCAGTTTTTCTAAAGAGAATGAATGAGACATAGATTCAAGTTTGGCAAAACATAATTTGAAAAGAAAATGTCTAAAGGCATTTTATTATTACTAACTGCTTTAAATTTTTTTTTTCTTCTCTTTTTCCCCGGTAAGCGGAATAAACGTTTTCAATTCTCTTTTGAGTTTGTTGATGATAGGCGCATCCACTTAGCTTATGTTTTCTTTACGCATATTTTTTTTGATGGCAAAATTGGCAAAACAATATGGTGTGTGGAGGGGAAGGGGAAGAAAAAATATAATTTGATTCTATTGGCCCTATAGCTATTCCCATACGTGAAAGAAGCAGAAGAATTACATTTCAAAAGCCCTGCCAGCTTTCACTTTCAAATTGCATTTAAATTTGTTGCATAGATTTGGGACAACATAAGCAGAAAATCATTGTTTTTTCACATTTTGCAAGAAAGACATGAAACAAAATAAATTGTCAATAATATGCCAAAGATGTCAAAGAGTTGTTTGGGAGTCAGTAATCTTGAATAATGAGTGGTGGTAGATTTCATAAGAATTTTATTCTATTATTATTATTATAATGTTAACACATGCCAGGGATAAAGGTAAGCCTTAACTCGCCGGAATGCCGATCCGGTAAAATATTTGGAAATGGAATGTTGTTTCGGTTTAAAATCACCAGGCAGCACTGTTGTGAATATGTCTGTCCCTAATAAATTGTACATGTTGTTGGAAATCAGGACTCGATACAACATGAGTGAAGGTAAAATTACAAGTGTTTATTCATATTCAAAATGGTGGTAAAAATTTACTTACTGTGCCCTCATTGGCTAATATTGAATGTCCCCTTTACATCAGCTCTTCTGGTCAGTGCCTCCTGATGACATATTGGCAACCATAGTTAATAATACACAACATTAGTTAAGAGCACTTCAACTAATCTAACAGCTTCTAGCTTTCACCAGCAGCTCGCACTAACAATTAGCTATTCAAAAACATATGTCTGTGCGTGCGCCCTCTATAAATTTAGTAGCGAACTAAAAAAAAATTGCGCTTTAACTTATGGACCTGAAAATTATCCCTAAACATCTAAGGGCTCATACCAAAATTGTACATTTTTTCCTTTCGCCTTCAAGGGTTAATAGAGTATTATTTACAATACAATTATGATTTAGTTTATTTTTAAAGCGCTCGACCAACTGCTTTCCGGCCAGACACTTTTTCTATTTTTTTCTTCTCCTATTGTTTGATCTGGGCCCAGTGCCATCTGTTGACAAACGGAAATTAATCTTCCACAGGACCACAAATATGCTCACTGTCATTTAGCAATTTCAAAATTCAAAATGGCGCTCAAGAATCCTGGGTGTGCACACTGTTTACATCGAATAATCTGTCATAACACAACAGGACCTCTTCGGCTTTGCCAATCTTTGCTATGTTCAGCACTGCCATTGATTGGCAGAAAAATTAAAATTTCTTTGTAGTAGTTAGTAGAAACTCGATCAAACAGCTAACAAAACATGGTTCATGCACCTGGATTTATTTGCTTCTGTTATTAGTGGGTACCTAGTATGTTTTGTTGTTGCATCTTTAAACGGGCAATATGCTCTGCATGGTAGGTTGGTTGCAGCGACTTTGTCATGGCCCGGTGAGTTTCGCTTGCAGTTGCTGGAGAAAAGGGGCTTAGGTTGGTCGCAAGTAGATGGACCATTGTGTTCTTTCATCTTTTGGTCACATGCATCAGTAGCTTGCCAGGGGGTTCGTCACTGGAATCTACAGTACTAGTGGAATTTCTTTCCTTCTTCTTTCAATGGTTCTCTTGATCTGGTTTTAGTTTGATTTTGATTTTCTTTGCCTCTAGAGCTTTGCTTCACCTCAGTGATAAACGAAATTATATTCTTATTGAAATAAAAATTACAATTGATTTTCGTGGTTTTTTCTCCAAAATTCCAAGACCTAGAATCAATTTTATTTGATTGGCTCTGGGTTACCCTAGTGCATTGGTGGTTTATCGCTGGGGCTGGAAGTACCACCGGGCTGGACATGTTACAATTACTGTATGGGGGCCCCAAATTTCAGCCTCGCTTCTCCGTCTTTTGTTGATGCGATGCGCAGTTTGAATTTGGCATCAAGATCCCGGGTGCGAACTATAAGTCTAGGCATATCTATACGCTCTTAAGCACGTTTCCATGCTTTTCTGATTCCCCCAAGTATACACAGTAATGGTGGATGATACATGAAGGCGGTATAGCTAGACTTTTCCTATGACTACAGCACTGCTTATGTTTGCGGTAGCTTAGGGAACTTCAGGACTTGCGATGTATGAATCCAGCCCTGCTTATTGGCCCGTATTAGTGTGGTACCATTTTGCTTTTGTGTATCTCTTGCTACAACTAACTGAGAGGCATTTGGCAGATCTGGGCCTAGGGTGGCATGGCATACTGTACAAGTCTGACCTTGTTACTTTTATATCAATTATTTCATGTGCCCACCCTTGACGCTATGACAAACCGACCTGGATGTACACTCTGCTGGGTCATGAATTGGTGAGCATGTCCATTCAGGTCGGTGACTGGAACGTAATGCTGTCTCCCTGGATCAGAGTGCACATCTAAGTCTCCTCACTGCTCTTGGTACCCCGTCTTGGACCATTCCAAGCATTTGTACAAGGATAGGGTTGGACCACTGGCTAGTTCTATTACAGTGACCCAGTGTGGTCCCGGTCACCATTTCCTTAATGATATACTTTCTTTATGGGAACGTGGAGAACCACAGAAGCGCTGTGCAGTAATTATTCATAACATTAACTGTAATAAAATTGTAGTAAATTGTTGTTGGGTAAATATTAAATTCGAATTAAAAATTGCTGTAAACGAAACGGAAGTGATCAATAACTCGGTGTTATTGAATACGACAGAAAAACTAAGCAGGTTAGACCTCTTCTGCTGAATTTGCAACAAATTGCATTCAATTTGCAAGACAATTTAAATTATTTTTTAATAATGAACATTTGAATTGTTGATTAAATTTGTCAGTTTTTAATCAGAACAACAAGTTATTTTGCAACATTTTAGATGGGTATTTGGGCAAATACATGTTTGTGGAATTGCGTGCTAATTTTCCAATGACGTCTTGGACGAGTTTAATGAAAATAGTGGGCGTTATGCTTGACTTTTTGGCACGTAACAAGTTAATTTGGTTGGCTTTCGTTAGAAGTTGTGTTTGTGTACATATACATGTTGGGTTGTCTTGTACAATTAAGGTTATTATACTAAATGACACCTTGGGAATTATTTGCTCAAATTAGAGTAAAGCAAAGTGCGGTGAAAGTTTCTGTCGCCGCATAAATTATCTTTAAGTTTGGTCTTTGGATTAAGAAAAAAGTAGTGGGTTTTAATTACTGGCGGTGGCGGCGATGATGAAGATTAATAAGAAAATTCTACCGTAATTTTTAATACATTCTTTTATCATGAAACAAAAAAAAATTGGGAAAAAAAAATACTTCCTTTTTAATTTCGTTTTTTTTTTCTTTAAAAAAACATCAAAGGTATATACAAAAGTTTTGTTGCTTAATGAAATTTGAAATGTTGGTGTACTGTTTTATTTCATTTTTTAATAAGTTTCAGTTCTTATGAGTGGAGAAAAGAGGGGAAACTTGAAGAAAATTTAATCTTTTGCTACTAGTGCTACGTTTATTAAGTGTGCTTGCAGGTATGTTGAAATAAATTCCTATCTTTTCAATGGTTGCTCTTCAATTTGAAACTCACTTTTAATCAAATTGAAAATACAGTAATAGAAAATTACATTCCTAGCTCTTTTCAACATGGAAAAATATTTATATTAAATTAAGATTTTTGCATTTCGCTTCTTATTTATTGCAGATGACTTAAGTAATAATAAAAAATATTTTTAACAAAATGAAAACAATGACTGTGCAGCAACGAAGAACTACTTCTGGTGTCACAACTGTTTCTTCATTTATTAGAAAGCCAAATTAGTTTAATTGAATGTAATGTTTTTTGTGGTAAGAACGCATTTGGATATTGACATATGGATACAATTTACTTCGCCAAAGCCGTAGAACGGAAGTGGTATGTCAAAAAGAAATTTTATTCATGTAGGCAACCACAATTTGTGACTGACAGAGGCTCATTCCACTCCCAAAGTCCCTGACTGCAAGAGAACAAGCTTTAAGGAGTTTGGTCGCTGCAATGTACAATGCTCTCTGGAATATTTCAACAAATCAACCCAGACAAGTGAAATTTTTGAAACAGTTTCTTTAGAATTAAAAATCTTCAAAAAAAGGTTGAGTTGTGTCAACACAATCAGAAGAGAAAATTGATTTAACCTTTTTAATTTCAGCATAAAAACAAATTGAAATTGGCATTCCATTTTATTCATGTAAGAAGTTAATTTCATTTGTTAGCAGCAAAGCTTCTTAATAAGCAAAACAGTCAGATGTTTAAATTAATTTAATTATATTTCATTTTGCAGTGAGATTTACTGCTTGAACCATTTCTACATCTATCTGAATTTGGTTGTGTACAATATATCTTTTTGTGATTAGTATTTGCATTCCTACAACTTAATACAATCATGACCACAAAAACAGATACTATCGCCTATTCGAAGGTCCCAGGAGAAAACTTTTGAAACACGGGTTTGTAGGGAAACCACAGAAAACCCAGTTAGTGGTGAGTGCATATATTATTTCACAGGAAAAGTATTAAAAACCTGACAAAGACAGAGCCACTCATCCAAATTAAAGTCCAGATTGCCCAATGCCCAATACATCAGTATAGACAGCAATTGATGTACAGTAATGTGTAATAAAATGCTTCTTCCATGGCCTCGAGTGTGTCTCAGCCTCTAGTCCAAATACTGACAAGACACAATGCTGCTTAACTTCTTTCACTAGGGCAACTGTGTGTGCCCATCCCCACCAGATGGTCCTTAGGTGAAGTAAGTGGTTTAAGAGAGCGACCATAGAGAATTATATTGACCACATTATATTGACCACATGAGTGCTGCTTGGTTCAGTAAGGTTAGGATATGTGCAGGATGTTAGAACTATAATCCATTTTGAAGAATTAAGACAAATTATGAAGAAATGTGTATGCGGGCGAAGCATCACGTATGAAGTAACGCAGAGCAGCCAGCATGGTGACATGATGGTATCACGTGATCTCATTTATCCAAACGTCTATTTGCGAATGTTTTAATGAGAATAAATTGAGTTGTCAATCTAAGAAGGGGGAAATAGATGTCGCATAACAAACGTTCTGTTTACATGGATTACATAATGTTTACATGGATTTATGAAAAATTGCACCACTTAATAAGTCTTAGAATAAAATCATTTTTAGTCATATATGTTTGCGATGTAACGATAGGGTTCGAGTTTTTAAGTAATTTGTTTGGTTGTAAAGCAAGCAGTACATTAAGTGCTTTAGAAAATCAATTAAGAGGGTGGTTGTAATTTATTATTATTTTTTTTATTACTATTATTTTATTAATGGTGCAGTGATAAATTTATGAAAGAGAGTTAGGAGAGGTTGGCGGGTAGCTTGCCTTCTTTCTTCGCAGCATGTCGGAACAAATCTGTAGCATATTTGATCACGGTCACGACGATGATTTAAGGGTCGTTCACAGGCGACTGATCATGCCAAGATGGAGGCACATAATATACTGACTGGACCCTGAACTGGGCTTTTGATTTATTGCCAAGGTTTGGAGTATTTTTAGACATTGGGCCTTTGGAGATTAGAACTTTTCATTTTTTTATTTGACAATAATAATAATATTTTTTTTTTAGAAATTTATTATTTAAATTTTTTTGTTTAATGTTTTTCGAATATTTCTTGTTTGCTACTTTTTGTTTGGCTTTTAATGAAAAATTGTACAATATTGATTTTATGTTATGGTTGGTTTGGTAATTACTTTTTCTTTCCACAAAACAATATTTGCATGTTTGTTTTTTGCTAAATAATCAAAGTGTGCAAGAGAGATACGTTTCTTCACCCAATATTGTTATTTCTAAAAAAAAAAAGTGCTTTTTCCAACTAAATTTTGCACTCGATATAATTTGCATAACTGTCGAACATTCCGCACAAAAATTTCTTCCGAATTTGTTTCAATATGGCTAAATTAGACCCGCAGCACGCGGCGGAAAACAAACTATTCAGTTGGCACCAAATAAGTAAACAACACAAGTCATCAACCCAACTTGTCGTCTATGCTTATTGTGGCTTTTGATATTGCTTTATAGCAAACATTCGGCTTCTGTAAAAGTCATAAACTGACACTGAACGTTACTCGTGGTCTTGTAACGCGAAAGGGAAATATTTATTTTTATTTCTTTTTTTTATTTTTTCATACAAAATAAGTGTTCCTTTCTGTCCGTCTTTTGTGTCGAGTTACCCGCCCCAATTTGCATGGAAGAAGAAGTATTTCATTGTGCGTTGGAATAAGTTAGGGCGTTGTGAGAACGGCGAATGCAATCTGGGCACGAGGCCACTACTGCCATCACATTTCTCTTTTCCTTTTCGGCTAGCGATTTCTTTGAATACGTTTTCTCCTCTGTGGGTGCAGCTCTTCGATCAGCGTGAGGTCCGATCCAATCCCGGTTGCATCTTTTTAGTTTTTCTTTTTTTTTTTTTCTTTCTTGGAGTGTGCAAATGTACGTGCAGAAATTGATTTTGTTGGTGAGGATGAGGAGAGGGGATATGGATGGAAAAGGGTTGGAAATAGGTCTAGAGTGTATTGATTACGATGAATTTTAAATTATTTATCTTTTCTTGTTTTTTTTTTTAAACTCTTTTACTGCCAGTTTTTTTTTTTGCAAATTTGGGATATGAAGAATTTACATGTATTTTTAATGGTTTATCTGTTTGATGGTTTCAGGTTTAAATTTTTTTTGTCCAAAATTGAAAAGGATAATCTTGTCTTCTCCAAAGCTTCCCTGCAATGCCCAATCGACTTGAAACAATTACCGTACCAAGTTTGCAAACAAGTGAAAATCTGGATTTTTATTTTTTTGATAAATTCATGTGTTTATATGGCATTAGTTTTCTGGTAAACATGACAAAGTAATAAATTGCCCATAATGCAGTTTGCTTAACTGGAACAACAGAATGGCTGTCGATCTATTTCAGTCCCTAAAGAAACCAAATTTAGCGCAGACAACTGCATCCAAAAGCAAAATGTATTGAAATTTGCTATAAAACGCATGTGTACATTATTTTCGTTTATAATTGGTTCCATTTTTAATAATATCAAGGTAAGTACAGCACTTATGCGCACGCCTGGGTGTTTACATTGCAGTTTGCAATGCGCAAAACGCCCAAAATCTACCTCAAACAAGTGGAATTTAGTTTTCTAGATAAGTACATCTTTTCCAGAAAACTTGTGTGTTTACGTGATCAATTTTCTAGAATAGAGAAATTCGGTTTTTCACTTATCTGGAAAACTTGGTACATGTAAACTTGGTGAATGATGTGCTTACAACAATTCGGATTATTCCAAACTTTTGGGACTGACTATATTGCCAGTCACGTTTTTTGTGATAGGGCAAGAAAAGAAACGAGAAACCTGAGCTTCGAAGAGTTTTTCTGGTCTTAAATTTGTTGCTGACCCGTGACTCCTTTTTCCAATTTTTCAGAAACTTGTTGTCGTTTCCATCCGTAAATCAGTTGCTCGATATCTACTGTAACAGAAAAAAACGAAGTGGTGGGATGTGAAAGAAGCATGTAATTGACACAGGGTCTTCTTTGTCATCCGTAACTATGGTAGAGAGGATTCTTGATTGGAAAATGGAGAGAGTCTGCGACAAAGTAACTCGAGCCCGGCCGAATGATTGACAGCAATTGAACCATTCCTCCTGGTTGGGGATCACATGAAGACCCCTAAGATGAGTTTTAAGTGTACAGTGATGTATTGGACTTTTGAAATAGCTCGAACTTTTGTCTCAAATCACACCGACAAAAAGTTGTTTGCTTCTACAATTGCGCAACGAAAAAAAGTATATTTAAATTTATATTTTAATAATGGCCCCACAAACTGGTGAGCAACAGGAAATTGCACGCGAAATATCGCATTGGTAGAATTTCCATATTTTTTCGTATTTGCAGAAGCCGAATTGGCGAATAACTCGAGTTTATCCGACAGAGTAAACAAGCTATCGAAGCCTAACATGCAGAACTGGCAGTTTGCCCGCGACCTTTTCTTCTCAAATTGGAATCTCGTAGTGGACACGTATCAGAGCATTCACATTTTCAATATATACATTACGAGAGGGTAATTGAATTTTCGGACAGTCGATTTAGCCGCTGCTTCGCTTTTCAAATAAATTCTTGTTAATTTTTATGGATTATTATCTTATTTAGGAAAGAAATTACAACTTTGTTAGTTGCTGTATAGTTGTTACTGGGCGGTTTCTTCGTTTCCTGTAATTAGTCCCATGCTGACACACACAAGAGCAGTGCAAGTGTTGTGAAAGAGAAGAGTCAGCGAGGGAGAAAGCGAAAAAGAACAAAAAAAAAGGTTAGGAGAGAGTTTAATCGAGTTAGTCTGTATGTAGTTTTCATCTTATTTCGTTTGAATGTGAGAAATGGGAGCGATGGGATTCTCAAATTCACGATTTGGGCTGCAGCATGCGAGAGAAATAGTCATCCATACACACACATACACACACTCACTGCAGTACAGTATCGCTGGGGATTTGGAGGTTGTCACAAGTTTGTGGTAATTATGCCTGCGAGTCGTTATCGGATGTACCATTCATCACGAGCCGAAATGTAAACGTCGAAACATTTACATGGAGGGTTCTGCTGTATGCGATTCCAACCGCAGATAAACAGTCGCACACTGGGAGAGTTTCATGTTGATGGTGCACAGTTTTCTAACTCGGGTTGAGTTGGTTTTTTATTTTTAAATATGAGGACGAGCGAGTAAGAAAAGAGTGCAAGGATGAAGAATTTTTTTTTTTTTTTTAGTGTTGACAATCGATTTGAGGCAATCCACGCTTCCCCAAACATTTTGTTTCAAGTTATGTACGGTGTGTGGTGATGCGTTTAAAATGTCGCCAAAAGCACTTTGGCACCGGCGCTCGTTGCGAGGTATTTTGAAAAACCCGTGATCCTTTGTCTGGGTGCATTTGGGCGTGTTAGCAGCACCATTAGCACCAACTACTTTTCTTTTATTTGGGCTCTTGTCGCCCAAATTGAGTCTGATCTAACTATTAGTGTACGTTTAACATGGGCCAATTTTACCACAAAAAGTGGGAAACTCTGGGTTTTATACTTTTATGGAAAAGTTGTCGCATAAAATGTGCTTAATAACCGCAATGAGAAAACTCCACTTGCAAGATTTTTCACTGGGTGCACTCAATAAATGAATTAACAATAGACGCACTCACTAAAGTGAAGCCGGACGTGTTACACCAAATTACGAGATTTACTGCAAGAAACTCGTGGCACATCCGGGGCATCAGGAAAAAGTTATTAGTGGGGCCCCAAAATTTGAAAATTTTCAAAATTTTTAAAATTTTTACTTTGAAAATTTGAAATTGCGGGTCCCTCTGATCGCGGGGCCTCGGTCTGAGCCGGCCCTGGGCACATCGCATGTTAAATCTGGTAACATGGTGGAATGGTGCTGCAGTTTTAAATATTTTTGGATTAGAGGGGAACAGATTGATTGAATTTTGTTATTTGGTAAATCAGAAATTATAATTCGGACAAGCTGGTTCAGCAGCTGACTGTTGACCTCACCTTCTCTTGGTGGGGTTGTGTGAAAGGCTGGTGTTTGACTGCAATTTATTGGTGGTCTTGAGGCAAATGTATCCCAGCTGCTGCTGGAATCATTTTATGGGAATATTAAGTGTGGCACTTGTTTAATTGTAATGGGTTTCTTGAAGTTTGTATTTGGAGTGAATGTTTGAATTCGAATCGCAATGCCATCTAGTGCAGCGTTTTAAGATTCCTTATTTCAAATTGCTGGTTGTGTTTGTGAATTCTGGATGGCGCCACCTTCCGTGTTGAAAATGAGATGAGGTTAAGTTAGGTTAGGTTAGGTTTTGTTTGGGCGAGTTAGGTTAGGTTAGGTTTTGTTAGGTTAGGTTATGTTATGTTATGTTATTTCCTTTTTACTTTATTTGTAATTTAATTGGCGCAAATTAGGGTCGGGGCCAATTAGGGACTGCATTTATATATTATATGGCGCATGACATGACACGACCATGCCGTGTGATGCAACACGGTCGGACTTCTGAAAAAGATCCGACAAACTCGATAATTTTAAACAAATAACATTTTTATATCTCTATCTCTATCTCTATTATTATTTATTTCGTCCATTCTTAAGCATCCTGCAGTAAAATTTTTATTTAAATTCTTTCCGCTAACTAAGTCTGGTGGTAAACATTGAAAGCAAAATGGTAGAAAGTTTGAAGTGGTCGGTCGAAGCATTTCGTCGTGTACCAACAGCTGTGTTTTTATTACAAAGCGTAATATATTACGATAGGTGACGATTGTCGGAAAATGTTGGTAGATTACTGGTATCTGAGAGAGAATTTTATTTAAACGGACGAAGTTGACGTCGCAGAACGCGAATTTATTCCACACGTACTCAACTGCGATTTTAATCCCTGGTAATTAGTTGATTAATTTTAATTCAATTTAATACCTAAAGAGGTAAACGGTGTCTGTAATTAATTGCTCAAATTTCCGTACTTCAATTCCGCTTTTCAGCCTTCTGTTCCAGTGTCCTGAAAGGATGGTTGTATGTAACGGTTTGTGAAAATTTTAAAACGTGATAATGTAAGTTAATTTCGAAATTTATGAAAAACTTTTTCCTGTGAGTTTTAAAATATTCTCTTTTATAAGTTCGTGAATTGTTCTTGCATAGATTCTAAAATTGTTTAATGTTGCAACAAAAAATTAATGATCGAGCATGGCACAAGTATTTGTTGCTTTTATTATACTTATTGCATTCGTACATGAAGGTAAAGAATTTGCCAAGTGAGAAATTTTAATATACATAGCTTGAGATAAAGGGATTTAGATCATATGGTTAATATATTTTTATTTTTTTATTCCAGAAAATCTAGAATTTAAAGCACATTAGAAATTCACCATTTACTAAGGATCCGACATGTTGTTTACATTTGGTATTGTGCATGGTGCAATACTGCGGGAACGCATCAAACTGGATGAACAATTTTATTTTCCCACGAAAGCAAATGTGTACTCTGTATTGTGCAATGCAATACCGTACTATGTAACCTGTGGATCTAGGTTGGGCCCAGAAATGTTTCCGATCTATTCGGGAGAGCTTTTATTTAGGCAAATTGTAAGTAGGTTTTGGCCCAAGCAGTTTAGTCCCGAACTACACAACCTTCACTAGGTCATGCCTACCGCTTTAAAAAAGTTGAATTTTTGCTTTGATGGTTGTTTAATCAAATGGAATA
Source organism: Strigamia transsilvanica (assembly GCA_034701245.1). Classification (NCBI taxonomy): domain Eukaryota; kingdom Metazoa; phylum Arthropoda; class Chilopoda; order Geophilomorpha; family Linotaeniidae; genus Strigamia; species Strigamia transsilvanica. The sequence continues at coordinate 12,465 of JAQIXU010002250.1, forward strand.
TCATTAAATAGCAAAAAATATCGAGAGACCAGTCAGTATACCAATAATAGATCCAATGTTACACAATAATTTTTAAAATAAAAAAATACAGTATGTGTTGTATTGGTTTATGGCCTTTAGTAAATGGTTGTCTAAGGGTTAGTGTTTTAGTGTATTTCTCCTGCCTGGGTTACATTGCTGCGACCCAGCCCATGATCAATTCACTCTATCTTGATTTGATAACCAGATTGATATTTGTTTTAAAATATATTTTTTACGCATTAGGAATTCAAACTAACTAAACAAGTGGCATAGACGATCAAACGAGAAAACTCTACGATGCGGATG
>JAQIXU010002251.1:0-12791 GCA_034701245.1 Strigamia transsilvanica
AGTTGGGATCGATTCTAATTGGTTGGCTGCAAGGTCTTGCGTGCTTACTTTATCTTGGAGAATTAGAACGCGTTTATTATGCGTTTTAATTAATTTATTTTACTTATTTGAACGCACAATTGAAAACTTCTTGTTTGGTGGCACTGTAAAGCGATACTGCACTTGTTTGATTGATTTTTGTTCGTTTTGGTGCGAAATGTGTACTTGGTTCGCTCTTTCTCTTCACTGATCATTTTTGACTGGCTTTCGAAACTGACAGTTATTCAGTTGAAAGCCAACATGTGTTTTGACAAGCCATTCTTCGCCAACTTACGAGTCCAGCAGTCAAAATATCATTACCATCAACGTTCCATTTTCGTTTTTTCGGCTTCGACTTGCAAAGAAACTCGTTTTTGGTTCCGTCAAGAGATGACAACCAAATTACTGCACGTTCCGCTCTTTTTATTCTCAACTTGCAACTAAAGTTTTAACTTTTTTTCTTTCTTCTTTTTCTTCTTTTTTTTGTCTTCTTCTCTTGTTGCCTCATTATATTTCCCATTGGAAATGGCCACAAGTTGCTTTTACAGTTAGTTCTTTTCGGTTTTTCATCCCCGATAAATTTATTTTTACTTTTTTTAAAAAAACTTTATAGTAATTTTAAACAATTTAGCGAAATTGTCACAACAGCTGTTGTTGTCTGTTGCTGAAATCAAAGCGACTCATTAAATTCTGTTTCACGCTTTTTTTTTTTACACTTTATTGATTGAACTTTTTCTTCCTTCATATTGCCTAAACCCACTTTATCTATCTACCAGTTCGACTATTAATCATCTTTTAGATCGACATTCTTGATAGTGATGGCTGCTGACAACCACGAAATAACGTCATCTCCGAGTTTGACTTAAAAAGAAATAAAAATAAAAAATTATTCCCACTAACTGATTTGCGAGAAAGTGCCACTTAAAAGATAAATGAACGTAGAACAAGTATTGTGAGGTTAAAATGCACGATCGCGGTAAAAAAGATTGTCGCTCTCAATGGCAAGATGCGCAATTGTACTTGTAAAATGCGGAAAATCTGCTGCTCGCCTCGTTAGATATTCCGTTTGGTTGGATCGCATATAGTCAATATTGTACATCTATGCTAAATACAACAGCACGCTTCGACCTCAAACGGAATAAAACATTCCAAAGTGCACTCGACCACAAACTTGCAATATTTTGCATCACGAAGTCTAGTTCACCCGCTTTAACTTCTCAGATAATGTCTTTTTTTTGCTTGTATGTTCTTGCCTTGACTTTTGGTCTTGTGTTTGACTTTAGTTTGATCTTGACAGGTCGCAAGTTGCTGCTGCCTGCTGGCGAACTGCAGCTAATTACAAGTTTACCTTTCGCATGTAAATATGAGTTGGTTTAATGATAAATAAAAAGCGCACATTTTTTTCTTTTTGCACATTTCCCATTTTTTTTTAATATCTTATTTTCTTTAAAATGTTTGTAAACACTTGTGGGAAATGATAGAAATTTAACTTTTATCTAGCAGATGTTGCTTTCGCGCTTAGCGCGCGCTTTGAAAGGCGAAATTTATGCGCGCCAACCATACTCGCGCAAACGCATTTGTTTTGCTAAAGTGGACAGCCGACTCGCAAGTTGCGCGAATGTAAGGAATGGAGATTCGTTCACTTATCATTTCTTCCACTCAAAACCACACAGATGCTACGAGAGCGCAACTCTAATGAATCTCGCTCATCCGTTAATAGATCTCGATCTTGCATGTGCTCGGTTCGCGAGCTTTTCTTGTCCAAACATGAGCAGTGAAATTAAGAGGAGATGCCGATAATACAACAAAGGTGGACTAATTAATTTTCCTCTTCAATTCCCCTTTTGCCCTGTCATTTACACGTTTGACACAACGCGCCCGATTAAATATTCAAAAGTAAAGAAAAGTTTTCCATTAATAATTTGTGTAAATATAATTACAGATAAAGTTTACTTAAATCCAGGTTTTATAATTTGATGAAATGAGTTCCCGTTTAATGGAATCTGCTGCAATTTGTTTTATTTTATTCTTTAACAGTTTCGCCGCGGTGGTTGGTGGAACCGCGAGACACTAATGTACTCATTGGGCATCGTGTCGTACTGAACTGCCGAGCCGAGGGATCCCCTTTTCCAATTATTACGTGGATGAAGGCTGAAGGTGAGTGTTATGTCGTTATAAACGTGCCGCTGCAGGTCGTGACTCTTCAAACACAACTTTGATCGCCGCGCAAATGAATTTACCAAGCAAAATGCAATAAAATTTCTTGCAAAACACCGCGACTATTCGTTTGAAATCAATCAAACGTTGACTACGCATCACGACGTGTCATTTTAAATTGTCAAATCAAGCGGCAGAAAATAATTGTGGAAGTTCTGTCATGTGAAAATTGAAATATGTCAACAAGGTAACAAATGACAAGTCGATAGAATCTATTACTACGTGTACATGGCCACAGTTTTCCTTATAACTGAAAATCCAAATTTTGCTTTGTGTTTACATGGCGTTAGCATAGATATAGTGAGGTCAAAACGTAAATTAACACACATATCATGTTGAATCCCATCGTTGTATCTCAGGGGATAAAGGAGCTCTGTCTGAGATATTTTACTCGAAACGTCTAGAAGTGCTAATTTGAACTGTTGGAGGTTTTTTTTTTCAATTTTAGAGGAATGTTTTGGTCCATAAATGTTCAAATGGACTAAGGTTAGGTGGCTAGGAAGGTCACTGACAGTCTAATTTGTTTTTAGTGAAATATTCTTCCACGAATTTCATTGGTTGTTTTGGATCGTTTTTGCTGTTTGATCAATCAAAGCTAATTGTTATTTTTTAATCATAGTGATCCATTATTTTATCGATGAATTGGAAATTTCCAGTGTTTTCTGTTGGCTGGAGATTGTTCAGGTTGATGATACGACGTCATATTTCGAAGAAAAGCAATGGGTGGGTGTTTACATGGGAGTTTGCAATGCGCAAAACGCCTAAAATCTACCTCGTACAAGTAGAATTTAGTTTTCCAGATAAGCAGATCGTTTCTGAAAAACTAGTCTGATCACATGATCAAAATTCAAATTTCCCCTTACCTGGAAAACTTGGTACAAGTAAACGATTGAAATAATTAAGAAATTGTTTTCGTAAAAATTCCCATCGTGTAATCACTTGTAGCTCATTCTCCCATTGACTTGTTGCTTTTGATCAAGAAGGGTTTCGTGCAATTAATTTAGTGGGAGCCAAGTGTTAATGAGCCATTAAGGTGGAGATCGATGCAATAAATTGAGCGTGTGTTTTGCATAATCACCTTTAAATTGCGCAACTAAAAAAAAACCAACGATTGTTTTAATCACCTATTAATCGGTGTACAACGCGACATTGTTGATTTATTTACAGGTGCAGTTCCCGGAGACTATCGAGAAATTCCTTCTGGAAATCCGCGAATTGCGGTGGCCGCCAACGGGTCGTTAGTGATGAGCAGCGCGACAGAAGCGGACGATGGCGAGTACATGTGTCAGGCGTCGAATGGAGTGGGCGCGGGTTTGAGTCGCGTGGTGCGACTCGACCTCCACGGTGAGAAACGACAGCGTTGTCATGGCGACAAAAGAGATTTCTAATATTTTTTTCATTGCAGTACCCCCATATTTTGTCGAAAAGAACAAAAACTACACGGTGAAAAAGGGTTTCGATGCCCGGATGCTGTGCCAAGTTCGAGGCGATACCCCTATCAAGATTACGTGGTTTATGAACGGAAGTCCAGTCAACAGACCCGGAGAAACGAGGTACGAGAGGCATTTTCCTAAGTCGATGCCCGGTGACCAAAGGGTGCGAAATACGGGTTTGATTAATTAAATCGATTGCATTTCCTAGGTCTTCTTATCTGGGCTGAGCTTGGAGGGGTTCTGCGGCTCGAGTAATAAATTAAATGTTTGGCGCGCCACATAAAAGCATTTCACTATGAATTATTTATATTTAATTTGAATTTACGGGATTCTTCAGCCTGCAGATTAATTATTGCGATACAGTATCGAGTGCGACGTTCGTTTCGATTAATTCATTCTGCATTCATTAAAGAGCGAGAGGATGCGATATTGCACTCTGCTCAATCAACTCGAGTAGGAATATTGCAAACGGCATCAAGATAAAAGCGTGCAAACTGTTTTAGTTTACGACATTATCCTGCCACGATGAGCTATGGAGGCTGCGAGTCTTTTATCGCCCACCGTCGGGCCGGGGATGTGCCGTTTATTCATGGGCTCGGCGCATCTCGTTTTCCGGCGCTCAGAAATAATTCATCATTGCCGCACTCAACCGGCTCTTCTTCTTTTCTCAATTTATTTTTATTGGATTTAAACCGTCGCTGCAGATGGACTGGCGTTATCTATCGACGGATTTAAGGCAGATAATTCGTAGCAAAGTCTGGACTTTGCAGGTAAAATCGCCTCGTAGGATGATTTTGCGATTTGTAATGTTGGGTTGGCAGTTTGTGCGCATTAGTCACGTTTAATCTAGTTGTCAAGTCGAGTTTGAGCTTGTTTTGAAGGGTTTATCTACAACTAGAAGCCCCGGTGATAGTCACGACCTGGCAACGAGCAGTTGGGCTTTTACATTTCACGGACTTAATCCCGAGTAATCAGTTTGAGTTTTTCTTGTTTGGCTTTATTGACAATTTCGAGCTAAATTGGACAAGACAAGTTGTACGTCGAAAGAAAAGTGATGGCAGCTTTTGAGCTTTCGATCTCGGTTATTATTACGGGGTTGGGAGGGAAAAAATGTGTCTTTATTATTTATTGATTTCTTATTCAACTTGGCATTTAATTTTTTTTAAATTTTTTTTTTTGTTTTTTTTTTTACTTTATTTGAATTAATAATTAATGCTTCTCTGCATTGCACTAAGTTCATTAAACATCGCTTAGATATTTGAGATAAAAGCACCCCGGTCGATGCTTCCCTGCAATACACTTGAAAAATTAATATTTTTTTAATACGTCACTTGAATGCCGAAGCGGGTGGGAAGCTCGAGTAGTTTTTTATTTACCCAAACTGACGGGATAAAAAGAAAGTGTATGAAACGGGCTTTTGAAGGAAAATTCAGCATCAGCACACATCTGTAAGAAGTGAAAAATACTCGAATTAAAGGCGTTTATTGAAGAATGTGCAAGCTAAAGGGTTTCGAGGGAACGCGTGCATTTCTTCCATTTGCGACTCGCACATTTTGCTTTTGCAAACAAAGTAGAACAGAAACGACTTTCAATTCCATGCAGATGGTCGAGGAGGCTCAGAACGTAAAAGTGTCGCGCGTGTGCAAAGAAATTGAAAAGTTAAAGCGAAAGCAAACTTGTATCCGAAACGAACGCCCAGTTGGCTTTTATGTGAAACGCGCAAGTGTTTGAACGAATCAATTTCAAAATCCCAACATGTTTTGCCTTTCTCCTCGATCCGCTTACACCACAAAAACGAATTCAAAACTCCTTAATTGGAAAACGCCGTTAACTTGTCCACACCAATTCCGTTGATGGTCAACTCGACGGCCACTGCGCGCATTCACTCGAGATTTATGCGCCTTTTTGTGACCGCTGATTGCACTGCGTTTTGTAAGCCATAAACAAGGGCCGCAATGACCACTTAAATTTTAAGATCACTACATGTCAGAGAGCGAATAAAAAGCCTTTTTGTGTTTGCTTTTTTCAATTGAAAAGTTTTTTCTTTGTTTCCTTTTGATTTTATTTTTAAATTCAAAGGAAAGAAGACGAAGACGAAGACGAAGAAGAAAAAAGTGGCCACAATTTTTATTTTTTTATTTTATTTTTTCTTTCCAGTTTCCACTATGGGGAAAAGTTCGAGCTGAAAGATAATGGAGCATCCTCCGAACTGGTTGTTCGCAAAGCAGAACGCAATGACAACGCCGTGTTTTCGTGCGTGGCTAATAATTCCTATGGCAGCAGCGAAGCATTTGTTTACCTCACAGTTCAACGTAAGCTATACTCTTTGCCAGACTCTGTTTTGTTTATTTTTTCACATTTTGGCGCAATGTGAATGTAAATAAATTCAATTTGCACGGGCACCAATGTTACCTCGTTACAGATGACAGCTTACTTTGGATTTCGGAGTTGATGCCTTAACCTTGTTTCAGTACAATTGAATATACCGTGTACTTACACTCGCCGGATTTGTTTGTGAATTTATTTCCATTCACGCTGAAATGCGGCAAAATGGAGAGTCAAACTTGTGTTTTATTGATTAATTCGCGTCGAATTAATACGATAAACGCGAAATGTGATATGTTTATTGAGTGTATTAATCTAATTCGGTTCATGCTTTAATTATGAAATACCAAACCAGGAATGAATTTTTTTTGTTGTAATTGTAATTATTATTTTAAAAGCCAGTTCATTTGCGCCATTCCAGAAGTTCCAGAGTCTCCTCGACAGTTTAAAGTGGTTCAAGTGAAGAGTCGTTCGGCAGATTTATCGTGGTTGCCCCCATATGACGGTAACAACCCAATAACTCGTTACATTATCCAGCATAAACAAATTGCAGGTATAAAATTTTGATTTTGATTTTACTTAAATAATTTTTCCACGTGTTTTAACGTACAGAATCGTGGGACCACAGTGCGCCATCTCTGTTGTCCGTTCTGGGAAAAGAGAGCAAAGCGAGTGTAGTTGGTCTGAAGCCGGACCATTCGTACCATTTTCGTATCAGAGCTGAAAATAGCGTCGGCTTGGGGATACCCAGCGAGGTACTCACGATAACCACTCAAGAAGAAGGTAAGACGATCGAAAAAAAAGTCTTTTTTAATTAATATTTCTGATTGGGTATTTAGTTAAATCCTTTTTTTACATTTATCGCTTATTTCCACTTGAAAAGATTTGTTTTCTTTGTCGAAAACAAATGTTTACGCATAAATTTTATTTTTATTTTTTTGCTGTAAATCTCGTATTTGTATGTAGAAGTTGCAACTAACTCGGAGAAAATGTATGGCGCGGACATAAATAATCCAAAAAATAATAATAATAAATAAAATATTTTGTTTTGCGTTGTGAAATGCAGTGAAGGAAACCTGAAGAGGGAGAAAAATGCGAAATACGTACATATCTGCAGTTGCATGTTTTCATTTTGATTCCATACAAGTAAAATAAAAGTTTTGATGCACTGCTAAAAGCATTGAAACGTTCAAAGCGCACTCGGATCTTTCCTTTCTTTCTTTGGCTTTTTATATTTGATAAAGTAATTTCACCAAAAGACAAATCGATCAGTGCGTATCTGATTTCCGCGAGGTGTTTAATGCGCACATCGACTCATAAATGTATTCGGAGTGTCAAATCACATGTAATTATTTCGTATTCCGCAGCGCCTGGGGGCCCGCCAAGGCACGTTCAGGTTGCGCCAGTCGATAGCCAAACATTGAAAGTGACATGGAAGGTAACTAATTGCATGCTCTTACTGTTTACACTCGTTTTAAACGTTTACAGTTGGCATTTTCAATGTGCGCTGATTTTCTCGCGTTTCTTCACCTCGTTTTGAGGTGTCTAACTCATTTACTCGTTACAATTTGATTGTAACAACCGTCAAACATTGAAAGTGTGACATGGAAGGAAAATAATTGCATGTCTTTACAGTTTTACACCTGTTTTAAACGTTTACAGTGACATTTTCTTGCGGTGTGTAATTTACTCGTTACAATTTGATTGTGACAGCCGCCAAGCACTGATGTTTGGTTTGGTGAAATCCTCGGATACAACATCGGCTTCCGACCACAGAACGCCACTCAATCCTTTACCTTCAGGAAGATGGAGCTGCATAATGGCGACGAGGCGATTTACCGCTTTTTGGTGACGGGACTCAAGAAGTTTAGTCGATACGTTTTGGTCGTGCAGGCGTTTAATCGTCATGGCGACGGGCCGTCTTCGGAGGAGGTGTTTGCGCAAACGCAGGAGGATGGTAAGATAATATTGGGGTAAAGTTGAGTTTGTGGGAATTCCGTGGGCGAGTTAGGTAGAGGATAAAAAAAATGTTTTCGTTTTTTATTATGTTCTTGCGAAGGTGGAAAATTAATATTGACGTGTGGGTGGGGTCGTGTTTGTTGAACTGTTGTCAAGTGAATGGAGGAAGGAAGGAAGACGGCAGTCAGAAATCGAAATGAAATTTACTTCACACCAAAAGCATTTTGAGTGACAAGGAAAAGGGAAAATCCATTACGAAAAACGTGTTACTTTTTTCCCGTTATTTAAGAACATCCACTAATTAAAAAAAATTAAAACACGGCTTGATTGATGCGTCACTTTTTCTAATTAAAATGTAAAATAATCAAAAAAATAAAAATAAAAAATATTTTTTTATTTTTTTATTTTCCTTTTGTAATTTGTAAATTTGTAGTTCCATCAAAACCAGCGCAGAATTTGGTTTGCGTGTCTTTGTCATCTCAATCTGTCAAACTGAGTTGGGATGTGCCTCCTCTGGCTCACACCAATGGCGTCCTCCTCGGCTATAAAGTTGTCTACAAACCGCTGAACAGCTGGTATGGTGGGTAATGCGTGAACTGTATAATAAGTAGCTCGTAAAAAACAACTCGCCTCTAATTTAATTCAACACTCATCTGACAAAAATCAATTTCCAAAAACTTTTTGTCTTTGCCTTTGCCACTGGCTTTTCTCTGCTTGTTTTGCACGCGGATTTTTATTTTATTTCATTTTTTCACTTCTCTTTTATGATGTGCATGTTTTTCTCGTAGTTCCAAGCAGATTTCTTTGCCTAGTTTCTTTTCTAGTCGGTTCTTTTGATGCTTGTCAACAAATTTTCTTTTTTGTTTTTTTTTTATTTTATTTATTTTTTCGCAGTTTTGATATTGTGAACATATTTTTATAGGGAATGCGCAGACGAAGGTAAAATCGACAACTGATTCGAGTTTAACCATCTTCGGACTCGAACCGTTTACCAATTACTCGATCGATGTAATTCCGTTCACGAGAGTCGGTGATGGAACCCAATCTGCATCCGTGAACTGCACAACGGCGGAGGATGGTGACTACAAACAAACACAAAATTCACTTACAAAACAAATTGTTTAACGCAATTTTCCCACATTTAGTTCCAGATGCTCCGGCTGACGTCAAGGCAGTTGCATCATCCGCAGACACGATCCTGGTGTCGTGGAAAGCGCCATATTACACCAAAGGTGTTTTACTCAAGTACACCGTTTACATTCGAACTGTCGATGGCGCAAAAGAGGTTTCTAATTTTTTAAAACCAAAAAAAAAATATTTTTTTTAAAATAATATTATTTTAGGAAACTAAAAAACATGTTGTTTCGGCGAATCAAAACACATTCGTGGCTCAAGGATTAAGAAAAAATCGAAGACACGAGTTCTGGGTGACGGCGTCAACATTGATCGGTGAAGGACAGAGTACAAAAGTTGTCGCTCAATCGCCAGCTGCCAAAGGTTTTTCTTTTTTAACAAATAAAATAAAATAAAAAAAAATGTCGAATATTATTTTTTTTTTTAGTTGGTGCGAAAATTTCGTCTTTTGACGACACGGTTGTGAGTCGATGGAAAACGAACGTGAGTTTGGCTTGTAAAAGTGTAGGAGTTCCAGCCCCGGAAGTGGAGTGGTTTGTGAGGTGAAAAGTTGCATGGAACTGCTGTGCTGTCAATAATCGGAAATTTACTTGGCTCGTTCAGTCGTAGATTCAATTTAAATTAGTTTCGCACTTTTAATTGGACGATGCTGATTACGTGTTAATTTGTATCAAAAGCGCATTGACTAATTAACGCTTATTTGCATTTCATATCCCAAGAGTTGCGTTAAAATAGATGTAATACAGTATTAGCAATTAATTAATTTTAATTTTTTTTTTCTAAACTATCAGGAATGAAGCCGTGGTTGTGAATGAAAGAGTAAAGATTACGCTTGACGGCTCCCTCCGGATTCACGAAGTCCTGTCTCCAGACGCTGCTAATTACACGTGCAAAGTGCGCAATGCGTACGGCACGGATTCCATTACGTATCAAGTGTTGGTTCAGGCCCCGCCGAGTCCGCCGTCCATCATCGTGACATTCATAGGGCTCAACTCGATTCATTTGGAATGGGTCGTTGCAGATGCCTTGGTGGCACCTATTTTAGGTGCCTGAACATTTTAACCAATTGAAGCGATTAATTGAATTAATTAATTTAATTTTTTTAAAGGTTACTCATTGAGTTATAGACGTGAATACGGTGAATGGGAAGAAATGCAGTTGGAAACTGACCAACGTAAATATATCTTGGATCATTTATGGTGCGGCACGAGGTACCAGTTGTACATGACCGCGTACAGTACGGTTGGACCGGGTAAACCCAGCGATATAATCAGCATAAAAACCAAAGGATCAGGTGATATTGATTTATTGATTAATTTTTTTATTTTTTTAAATTTATTTTTTATTTTTCTAAAGAACCCGTCGCACCCATAAAGGAGGAAGTTTTAATGGAAAATTCCACTTCAGTAACACTTCTCTTGGACGGCTGGAGCGGCGACGACTGTCCCATTCTATACTTCATCGTCGAGTATCGATTGAAAGGAGCTGAACAGTGGACGTTGGTGTCTAATCACGTGAAGCCTGCGCGAGAAAAACTCCCCATCGGTGATTTGAAGCCAAAGAACGGTTACGAACTGCGCATGACTGCTCACAATTACGCCGGATCCAGCACCGCTCTCTACGAATTTACTACGCGCGATGTTATCGTTGCCCGTGGAAACCCGAGTTCGGTGATAACCAAAGAGGCGAAAGGAAAAGCGTTTTACTCGGACGTGAAAATCGTAATTCCTTTAGTGGTGTCGCTGGTCATTCTGGCAGCTGCAGCTGTCATTTTGTGCCTTATGGCCAGGCGGAAGCGGGAGAGCGAACACACTGCCAAACGAGGTAACAAAAAACGAGGTCCAATAAAATATAACGATTTTTAATTTAATTTAATTTGATTTATTTGCAGAAATTGCCAAAACGAATCCGAAATACGCGTTGGTTTTGGAGCGGGGTTTGAATATGGAGCACAAGAACAATTTGAGCAACCACAACGAGGTTTCGGAGACCCCTAGGAAAGGAAACGCTTCGAGTTTGTGCCCGAGACCGACCAATTTCCCCGACGACGTATGTCCTTACGCTACGTTTCAGTTAGCGAGTTATAGTCACCAGAGTCAAGACGAGAAAGATTTACCTCGCGTCCTAACTGTCGACAGAGCTGATTCTGCCGCGTCCCTCAGAATGGTAAATAAAAAACGTCGGCAACCTCGGCGGTAACGAGGTATGCCATATTTTTTTTATCCGTTTAACTTGTCATTTTAAAAATTATTTCTTTCCTAAAAAAAAATAAAAAAATAAAAAAATAAAATGGCGACAGGGCGATGGAATTGTCGCGTATTCCAAAGCAGTGAAGCCGAAAGGACGACACCAGTCGCAACGGATAGTCACCGACGAAAAAAGAGGTGCCAATTGAAATGATTCGATGTTGAAATAGAATGGAAACGTGTTTTTTTGTGTTTGGTTTTTCTAGTTCCGGATTTGTTGTATCACAGTCAAGAGTCGAGTTCGTCCAATGAGAATTCCCCGGATGTGAAATCCGTTTCGCATCGAAATCATTTAGATACTACATATCAAAGATACCCCCCGATTAACCAACACAGGTAAGTCAATTTTAAATTACAATTGAATTTGTATAATTTTTCGTTTCGATATTGCAGACATTCTTCTACGTACGGCGATTACGATGAGAGGTCGCTCATGTTTCGCAGTCAGGATATGCCGCCCCCTTACTACCCCGAGATAAGTCCGATCGACGATATGGGCCCGGATTATTACCATTACGTAAAGGATTTGAATCTTGCTATGAATGATGCTAATTATTTGAAATCAGACGCTGTTAAGAGGTAATTTATTTCGAAACTTATTTCAATTATTTATTTAGACTTTTTGTTGCGTTATCTACAGACAACAGGATCACGTTCCGAGTCAGTCGTCAAAAGGATTTGTTAAAGATTACACGATTACCGTTTAGTATTTCTTATTCTCGTCCTTTGGTTTAAAGGATATCAACTATTTCATGTGTATCACATGTTTGACGATTTTTGCAGCAAATACATCTTTGCAGAGATGTTGTGAAATGAAATGTATGCTTTATGATATTATTTTATAAAGAATAAAACATTTTTACACTTATCGGCGTTGGATTTATATGGATGCTTTTTTTAATCCCTGCTGACAAGCTTGTAACATCGAAAACAGTGGCGCAACATTCAACCTAGTGTGGCCGAATAGTCGAATACCGATTAACCACTCTGAGGAGGCACTTTTGAACTGGACGAAGAAAATCGTCCACGCAGAACCCATTCTGCGCAGTTTGAATTTAGCAGAACCTCTCTAATTACCGGGTGCAGCTGCAGACTGTAGGATAAAGGAAATTCCTTCGCAGAACTAACAAGTAAGAACTGACCAAATGATGGCATTACTGCTAACGAGGAATAAAATACAACCATAGATTTTTTTTAAAATTATTATTTTATCTTGTCTCGTTACACTACGATCGGGTAAATCCTTGGCACAACTGAACAGACATAGGAAATAGGCATGGCCTCCACTTTTCCTAGTTGAGTTATGACACTTTCGTACGTCACTACCACAGAATAGTGACGTCACTACTTCCGGAAATTCACAGTAGCCGCCATTTTAGACCGATTGTTTCGTGTCTGCCGATACCGATTTAAAACGATGAATACTATTGACGAAGCTCATGAAAACAAAATGTAAGAA
>JAQIXU010002252.1:0-12790 GCA_034701245.1 Strigamia transsilvanica
CATGTTCTAATACTTTTTTCCAACTTTTATCATGTTCTAATACTTTTTTCCAACTTTTATCATGTTCTAATACTTTTTTCCAACTTTTATCATGTTCTAATACTTTTTTCCAACTTTTATCATGTTCTAATACTTTTTTTCAACTTTTATCATGTTCTAATACTTTTTTCCAACTTTTATCATGTTCTAATACTTTTTTCCAACTTTTATCATGTTCTAATACTTTTTTTCAACTTTTATCATGTTCTAATACTTTTTTCCAACTTTTATCATGTTCTAATACTTTTTTCCAACTTTTATCATGTTCTAATACTTTTTTTCAACTTTTATCATGTTCTAATACTTTTTTCCAACTTTTATCATGTTCTAATACTTTTTTCCAACTTTTATCATGTTCTAATACCTTTTTCCAACTTTTATCATGTTCTAATACTTTTTTCCACACTAGGTCAGACAGAAAATGTTTTTCTGGACGAATGACTTAATGTATTGGATTGAATTTTTGGCCATAAACTGTCAATACCTAGCAGAATAAAATGTATATTTTGAATTCTTTGTATTGTGTGTTGTTTAAGAGTAAAACCGTACCAAAAACAACTTTATAGAAATCGTACACCATCTTCGGATACTTTTTGCCAGGGGTTGTATAACGTCCGCGGTTCAAACGTTGTTACAGATGAAAGTAGTTGTTCAAGTGGCCGGATTGTTTCTGGTTCCAGAACTGATTTTAAAGTTTCCGGGTAAACTGGCTCAAAGGTTTTACTGGAAATATGACGGTGAACAGGAGAATGTACTAACTCTATTGGACTTCATGTAACGGGAAATTCGCATGGCAGAGATGGCGGAAGCACAAATGATGGCAAAAAAGCAAGGTGTCAAGGTTACTCCTGAAGTAGAAAAAGGGTTAAAGGATAGTAAGGATAGCAAAGGGAGTATGGCTACATGTGTGAGCGTGCAAGTCTCAAAGAAGGAGGATAAACCGCCGTCTAAGGGTGATGGAGACTAGACAGAGAAGCCCTTAAAGATTAAATGCGTTTTCTGCTCTGGTTCACATTTTAATACCAATTGCGATGCGAAACAGACACTTGCTGACCGGTTTAGCGTAGTTAGACCGAAACGCTTATTTTTTAATTGTCTTCGGCTAAACCATTCGGTTCGGACTTGCCAAGTTAAGTGTTCTTGTAGCTATTTCGGATCAAGGCATCATTCTCTCATCTGCAACAAGAAGGCTCCTGCTCACACGCAAGGTACCTCAAACTGCTCAGATGGAGGTGAAGATTGACGAGCCTGAGGGAGACAATGTTTCAGCAAACGTTTCTTTGGCGTTGTCCACCTTCATCCAATTGAGGGTTTTTATTGCCTATTTGATGAGCAAGGGATCTCGATACACACCGACCATATTGCCATTACTTTTGCCCTTGCTGAACGTCATTTTCACTCCAACACTTGACAATTGTTGACAATTGTTCAGGTCGCAGGTGGCTATCGTCACTTGCAAGCGATAAGCTTCTATTATAAAGTTGAACCACACAGGCATATGAACAATATGACTACATTCCATTCTATTCTCATAAAATAATGTTCAAGAGAATAATATTATTCCAACATTTTTAATCGCTAAGTTTATTTATTAAACATAAATAATGGCTTATTGTAACATTTAGAGTTGTTGGAATCCTTTGCGTTCATTTGAATATCGCCTCGGTGGCGTGGTGCGCCCTGGTGCCAGATTTGATAACTCTAGTTTCATAGTCATTGCTAAGGAATATCAATTCTCCTGACAAGTGATTTGATATGGAAAAAATTGTTGAATAAATCAACAAATGCTCATTTATTTTTCGCAATACAATCTTTAATTGTTCAGGGAAACAATGCTTTCTAGCTGTATTCACAAATATTTATCAAGTGTTTATAAAGATACAGTGGAACCTCGCATACCGAGCACCTTGTAGAGCGAGCAATTCGCATAACGAGGAATAGAAATCGTAAAAAATTGACTCGCTTAACGAGCCACGTTTTGCATAGCAACAAAGACTGATGCAGGGGAAATCCCCCTATTAGGGGAATCCCCCAATTGTGTGATGCAACTTTTCGTGCCATTGCTGCATCAGTCCGTGTTTAGAACTCGCTTGTTTCGCTTAATGAGTGTTTCGCATTAAGAGTAAGACTCTGGATCGAATTATGCTCGTTATGCGAGGTTCCACTGTATAACATAAAAGTGTAGTATACAAAGTATTCCGAATCATTTATTGGTAACCACAGCGGCTAAGGTAAGTGATACAAAGAACACATTCAGTCCGATAATTCAACCACGGAGTTGCGTCATACACCTCTACTCTATCCTGTTCAAAGAGAGAGTAGGGACACGACAAACTAAGTAAAAGCCAAAAATTCATCAATTTCGTGTGTATCTTTGGGTGGGGCAGTCTCAGAAAGTCCAAGATTGGAACCAATGGCTTCCTGATTCTGAACACTGGCAAAATTAAACAATTTCACCACTGGTCATGTGCAGAATCACTATTTTGCCATTGATTTTGCATTTTGCATTCCTTCATTAGAACACAAATCGCATTTTGCCATTCGAATGCAACCTCTTTGACACATCCTAGGGCCACAGTCGAGCAGTGCAACCGTAAAGGATGCCCAAAGATATGGGGCACATTAATACGCCACTAATTCACCAACTAATTCCAGGTCAATCCACATTAGCGGCAATTGTTTTAGCACAAGAGGAAGAATTTGTACGAATGCCGCTTTAGCTAGAAGGTCTTATTTTATTGATATATTTCATTTGCAGATAACCGATAAGATTATGTTCGCGGGGTACCTACTTCAGTAATTCAACTCGCTCGACTTTTTTTGCAGAGAAATCAATTTTTCCATCAAAAAGAGGTAAATTTGATAGTGGCACGGACGTGGGGTTTGGGCTCTACTGCGCCCCCTCTATTTTAATTTTTCTGACGTGCATTTATTATGTGCATCCTATTTTTGTCGCCATCTCTTACTCTATTTTTAATTATCTTGACTCATCCTCCTCCCACCCCTCCCTTACCTTAATTATTCACAATTTAGTTTAATCCTTTGCTTTAATCCTTTTGCTTTACCTGTAGTATAACTGAATAAAATTCATGTCTGTTATGAAATATATCTTGACTATTCGAAGACTTCGGAATGGTCACGTGAATAATCTCAATATCTAAATTCAAAAAATTGCTTCACAACATGCAGTTTCTAATAGAAAAAATACAATAAACTAAATTAAATAATTTCTATTACTTACACTTGTTTATTACACCAGAAGCCAACATTTGCAGCGTTTTACGTTTGTGATACTGAAAGAAATAATGTTTATTTATCACGAGGTTCGTTGTAAATGCTCAAAACAACGCACAGGAAATGAAAATAAACTTTCTTTAGGTGCCGCCATAAATTTTACAATTTGACCTCAGTTTGCAAAATATTGACAAACAGCACCAAACAATTGTAATCAACTAATCTATCAAATTTACCATCAAGTTGAATGGAACACAAAGTCCACCGATCCATTCACACCAGTCATTACATCTTCGTGAAATCGATCAAAGATACTTCCTTTAAAAAAAATTCAAGACAATAATTCATTAACTTCGTCGGTACGAGTCCATTACCAAGTTTACATGTGCCAAGTATTCTTTTGGTCCTGTTCCCTTTTTTCTTTGTTTGCCAATCTAGAAACAAGAGATGACAATAGTTTGGAGGAGGGAATGTGTAACAGCTTACCTGCATAAGACCACTCAACTGTCCGGGCGGTGCTATGTCTGGTCCAGACAGCTTACACTGTATTATTATTAGTAATGCGCAGTGTTGGGCCGGTACCGATACCGCAATAAGTTTGTACGCACTTGACTGAAATTCGGGTTATTTACGGTTATTTACTGGCCCGATACCCGATAACCGGAGTCTCGCGGCCAGCACCATCAATACGGCACAGATTGACAAGTTCGGACTTCCGACCAGTCGAATGATTGTATAGCCCCTCAAACCCCCTAGACAACGGACGAAAGCCATTGAAGTCAGTCTTCACCCGGAACATTCAATCACGTCCAACGAGCGGATGAAATGGGACAAGTAGAGGAAGAACAAGCCAACGCCATTAAGCCCACTCACAGAGGCGAACCGAATGCGTGGTCAGGAGACGCCATCTTGTTTCCACAAATCAATGTGAACAAGAAGAGAAAAGGACAGTCTGATACTGACACTTGTAATAAGGATTAATTTATAGACGCCATAAAATTATATATAAAAATTATATATAAAAAAAAATTCTAATTAATTTCCCCAATAAAAGTTACTGTTCATTAAATTGGACACTGTAATGGGCATTCAAAAAAGAAAATGAAATCTCCTAAAAACTAAAAATAAAAACCTAAAAAATAACAAAACTTTTGCTTTCAGTTCAGTTGAGTTTCAGGTTGGATAGTTTCAAACTCAATCAGTTCCCGTAACACTGATTTTTTTCAATAAAATTAAAAATTATTTGTATGTTGTTATTGATGGACAAAAATCAGGAAGTAAACTGATTCGGTGGACAAATGTGGACCCAGTTGGTGCATCTGTGTTCCGGTCAATATAAGTTACCAATTCGCGCACTGAGCAGTTTGGTTAAATCAAACAGTTGGTGACAGAAATCGTTGTTCATTTAATTTAACTTTGCAATTCTTGAAGCACAACGAACAAGATTTCAGCTTCCCACTTTTCTAAACTTAAAAAAAATACAGCATTTTCATTTATTCACGTACGCTCAACCCTCGTTATACGGCCGCTCTTTATACGGCATTTCGTTATAACGGCCTTAGGAAAGTATGGCACTTTTCGAGTTACGGCCCACAATGTTTCGTAAATACGGCCAAAAATCGGGAAATTCCATAACGAATCAAGGGGAATTGCCCCTGATTCGTTATACAGCATTTTGCTTTACAGCCAACTTTTCCGGAACTAGGCCGTAAAGCAAGGGTTGAGTGTATTTTAACATAGTTTACATGCAACTGAAATGACACTAGTCGTTTTTAACAGGCGTTTTGTACATTCGTGAGTAAATTCAGCGCAACTTCGTCCCGTTTCGTATGTTCCGCGACAATGTCGGCCTTGTTGAAGTAGGAAACTTCGTAAAACTTGTCCACATTGTGGTTCTCCACCTCGATTTCCTTCTCGTTTTCCATTAAGCACAAATTATGCAAAACACAACCGGCGATTATCACTTTGGGAATGAGATCCAAGCGCGACATGTTCAAAAATGTGAGTCTTTGGAACCGAGATAGGAATAACTTGAACACGGTTTTGATGGTATCGTGCACAAGTCTGTGGGCGTTGTTGTACGATTCGTATTCGGCTCTCCACGACTGTTGTTCGTCGTACGGGGGCAACGTGTAGTCGGTTGGCGGGTAGGCGCCGCTCGCAACCAGGTAACTGTTATCGAAAAGAATTTCGTGCGGCATTTCCTCGATCTTTTCGTATAGCGGACTGTTGGTCCACACGTCGGATTCGTGGGTCGCACCGGGAGGACCGGCTAAAACGTTTATAAACTCGCATTGGTGGTTGCAGATTCCCTAGACACATCAACAATTGATAAACAAACTTGAAATGTTGCTTATTTGCGATTTTTTGGTGACAATAAAGCAAATTTTCGTCGATTATGAATTTTTGCTACTGGAAAAACAACATTATTGGACGAAAATGAGGCAAATTAAACGCGTTTGACTTTTTTTTGAAGTGAAACTTCTACAAGCACGATAGGGCAAATTGGCCTGAACGTCATGAAAAGTGAAACGCTCCTACGTGCATGTGTAGGGTGATGCTTCTGTTTCTCCGAATCCAACCGGCAGTTGACAAAATGCCAATCAACATCAACATTTTTAGACCAAAAAACCTCTTTTCTATTCCAACGACAATCATTCGCCTGTAAAAATCGATTTTGGGGTTGAAAACTTTGAATTTTTGGCTAAGAACGTTAATTTTTGTATACAACGTCGATTTTCGGTTAAAACATCGATTTCTTTGGTCAAAATATCAATTTTTGGCCTAAAAACAACGAATTATGGGCTGAAAACAACAAATTTTGGGCTAAAAACTTCTATTTTTGTGTACAACATCGATTTTCAGACTAAAATGTAGATTTTTTGGGTCAAAATAATTAAATTCTGGGCTGAAAACACCGAATTTTGGGATAAAAACGTTGATTTTTGGTACAAAACGTTGATTTCCATTGTAAAATGTCGATTTTTTTAGTCGAAAAAATCAAGTTCTGGGCACTGAATCTTGGGGTAAAAAGTTGATTTTTGGTCTAAAATGTCGATTGTTTGGGTCTAAGAGCAATTTTTGGGCTAAACCGTTGATTTTTCATAACGTCACAATGACGAAATTAAATTTCCCTGTACACTCAACCCTCGTTATACGGCCGCTCTTTATACGGTGTTTCGCTATAACGGCATTGTGCCATTATGCTAAATTTCTATTTACGGCCTAACATTTTCGGTATACGGTATATGGAATCAGGCGGAACAGCCCCTGATTCGTTAAACGGCATTTCGCTTTGCGACCGACTTTCCAGGAACGTATCCCGGCCGTATAACGAGGGTTTAGTGTATTCGGGAAAAAATAAAAATAAAAAAATTGTTAAAACAAATGGAAATAAAGAAATGTATAAAATCAACTTTTCCTAAGGGCTAGGAAGTTTCACTTCTACCACGCATCTTTGTTTTTTTTTTATCAAAATGAGTTAAATTTGATGAATTTTTCAATTTTTTTGGTGAAAACAACACCAGTATTCGATCAAAACGAGTGGACGTGTGTTTTCTTTTGCTTTACCTGTAATATAACGGAATAAAATCCATGTCTGTTATGAAATATGTCGTCGTTATTCGACGGCTTCGGAATGGTCACGTGAATGATCCCAATCGCGCCCATGACCGACGGCAACCCCGACATTTTTTCGAATCCATCCATGATGGTCTTCCCTTCGTCTATGCTCGGCCACTTAATGTATTCGTGCGAAATGGAATGCAATGTCACGCAGAATATTTCAAACGCTCGATGCGCGTGTCCTTTACCGATACCAAACCTGAAAAACACCAAAACGATCATTAATGATCATCGATGATCAATGATCATTCAATTTTAAACCTGACTGAAACACTGCGAAATCCTTCTTGATTCGTCAACAACCAGACGGACAAGAGAACCATTTTCCTCAACGGCATAATCGGACGTCCACGCTGAACTGGCTTGATATTCGTCTTCTCGACTAACTCGATGATTTTCTACTAAAAGGAAAACGATTTTTAAATTTTTAAAAAAAATTTCAATTTTTTTGTTTTGTTCACCTGAACCGTTGACTTCCTCATTTTAAAATGAACTTGGAAATCTAGGGATGGAAATTCCGACTCTATGTAGTCTTCGTTTCGGGAGAGTTTAATTTTCTTTTCGCATTGATTTTCGTCGTTTTCTTTGTGCGCGAGTGCAATAAGAACGTCGTCGCTTTTTCGTTTCCGTCGTTCGTCCATGAGATAATTCAGCAGGGTCGGTGGTTCGGTTAAAACACTCAATAAAGTTGGTGCGCAGGACAGTATTAAACGAAGTTCATCCATTTTCGACGCTTAGCTCGCACTAATTTCAATTGTTTTTAGGAAAAACGAGCAAAGCACTTCGTAAACATCAACTTTTCCTTTAAATGTCTCGTAGTCGTTTGTCTCGCTCCCGCTTGGTGCCAGGACCAATCAGTAAGCCGAAAATTCTATCGTAATCGTAAGTAATGAAAAAATCTTTTTATATCATAAAAAATTACGATTTAAAATAAAATACGAACAAAATAATTTTTATTTTAGTCGACACATGGGACATTGGAGAGTCAGATGACTGCATCGTACCAATCCCCTTCGCGACGATAGTGCAAAATTCAACTATGGCATCCAAGAGTGTAATCGACTATAATTATTGTAAAGTCTGCTGTACAAATTATACCGAAGGCAAACGACACGTGTACTCGAAGAAACACAAGGACATGGGCAATAAGATCGTCAATAAGTTTATAACGAGGGTAAGCATCGAGAACGTTTCCACTATTTATCCACATGTTTTTTATTTCTAGACAAAAAATATGAAAATATCATCAAATCGGACCCGAATTGTTTTATATTTAAATTCAATGCATCTTCATTTGTCTATTGTCCATTTTATACATTTTTTTGCTTTACAAAATGAACCTTAACAGAAAGATTTTAGATATCGGATGGTTTGAAGTTGCTGGAAAATCCGCTAGTCGACGATGATTTCAGTGAATCTGGCAGACGGTTTTGGTGTTATTCGTGCGAAATTGATATAAATGTGCACCAGAAACACGAGACGGTCCTTTTGCATTACTCGGGAATGATTAATCATCTTGCGAGGTAAAAAATAATTTGAGATTTTTTGTTGATTACAATATTTTTTTTGATTTTTTAAATTTTTTTAAAATTTTAGTTTGCCACATTTATGGAAGTTAAAAACGTTCTTTCGAACGAACGGTTTGGATCGCAGTTTGTTACCGCAGTGTTACGTGACGCAAGAGAAATTGTCGATGTAAATTTGGTTTTTTCAGTTTGTTAATTACTACCGTAAATGGTCTGAATTTGCCCAGCAATTTAGACATTGAATTCAATCGTTTTGATCAATTTGGACATTTGTTTTAGTGATTTTGCTCAATTTGGGCAGTTATTTTAGTCATTTGCAAGTGGAATTCAGTCGTTTTGGCCAATTTAGCATTTACGGTAAATGTGGAAACGAGAAATTTGTTTATTTTAGATTTATGAGTGCGAGTTCGAAGCAGAAGAACCAGATTTTACAAGCTAAGAAGGAGAAAATTCAACTTGTAAGTCAAAATTAATCATTTTTTTTGCTTTGTTTTATTTTATTTTATTTTATTTTATTTTAGGATGCGAAACTGATTAAAGAAGTTGAAGCAATGAGGAACTCGGTGGTTACGGACGGGCCAAAATGTATTTCTGACGACAGTCAGCCTTCGACGTCGAATTCGCAGCTTCCTCCGTGGCTGCAAGATGACGATTCGGAAGTGATTGGACCGACCAAACAAGATTTCGATAAACATCGTAGAGTGTTTGAAATTTATTTTTCCATTCAATTTGTGCTGACGAGATTGTTTTTAATAGTGTTGAAGAAGCCAAAGCTTCCGGAGAATCGCGTGGGTGCGCGCTTTGACCGATCAACGCCTGTTAATGGGGATTGGTTGCCCGAGTTCGGTCGGGTGTGGAATCACGGTCGACGCTTGCAATCGAAGTAATGAAAATTTTCTTTAAAAACTGTCATTATGAAATTGACTAATACAATTTTTTTTAAAATGCTTTTAGGCAAGAATTTAGCAGGAAATGGAAGAGAAGTTGATGATGACGTGCCGTGTGTGTGTGATGGGATTTAAATTCGAAAAGGCAGGGGCGGATTGAGGAGAACTATCAAACACGGGCTTTTGTAAAAATCAGCCAAATTTCATTTATTGAATATTGAAAATGGTCTAGCATAGTGAAGTTGTGGCCGTTAGGAAACCATAAAGAGCGAATTGTTGGCACCAGAGTGCGCTGTGCCAACTCGGAGCACAAAAATATCAAGAATAACGATGTAAACTGCTGCAAAGTGTTCGAGACAATAAATTATTGTTTATTTAACAGCATGTTTAATGTCTTTTGGCATATCAATTCAGCTGAATTGCTATTTCTTAGCGGTTGTTATTCGACAGTTAACAAATCTGCCACCAGGGCGCGCCATGTCGTCAAAGCGCGCCATATTCGAATGGCAGAGTTTATGAATAACGTCACACCAGATCCAAACCGAGGCTATCGGGTGTAAACAAACACTACACACTATGCTATACACTTGGTAACTGTGGAAATGGACCAATTTCACAACTTTGAAGGGGGAAACTACAGAAATCCTTAAATTTATTATCCCACAGCTAAAAGAATGGTTAAAATTTCATGGACAAAAGATTTCAGAAAAAAAGGAAGATCTAATCAATAAGTAAATATTTTTTGTTCTCAACCATATAAGCTAATATTAATTAAACTTGGTTTACACACAAAATTTTTTTTAAAAAATTTGGATAAAGTTTAGTTTTAAAGTGTTGATGGCTATGTATCTACAATTAATTTAAAGTACAATTTCACCGAACAAAACAATTGTTTAACGCATTAGCTTTTATGACGTCCGGGTCCCTAAAAACTTTTCTGATGACCAAACAGGGTCATGCAGAAAATGTCTGTCTTAAAAAACAAGTAAGCTTAGAGCCTCTTAGAAATGCCATACCTTTCTTTTAAAAATCTCGATATAACCAGACATTGTGAACCGGGTGTTTGCTTTTATCGCGGCGTGTTATCCTTATTTGCTCGGGTCCTCGTAAAAGTCAGAAAATTCCCTAACGAATCAAGAGAACGGCATTTCGCTTTGCGGCCGACTTTCCAGGAACGTATCCCGGCCGTACAGCGAGGTATGGGTGTATATAGATGGTTGCACTTCAAACTTTCTGCTAATGTCAGATGCTCGCTTATATGACTATCAGACAGACACCCAGAGGTGTACTTCAAATTTAGGGCTTTCCTGCAAAAGCATTATTGGGCTCTCCTCCAATTTTTAGGGGCCCAAAAATTAAAAAAAAAAATTATTTCTTCAACATTTTGAAAATTTGGTCCCCTAAATTGGCTGCGAGAAGGCCTGTAAATACTATTGCAAATCAAGTGTTCGGATATCTTCGTTATTATTGTTTATCATCTTGATTATGTTGTTGAATATTTTAGCCTAAATATTTGTTATACAACTGATTAATTTGTTCTGAATCCAATTTGGTAATTGTCTCTTTATTTATGCTTAATAGCTGTAAGATTTGTCCTCTGAGAACTGAGATTCTTTCTCTATGTAGGTTTTATTTGCATAATAAGATCTGTTCTTTCCTACTTGAAGATTTGTCCTATTTTGTTTAGCTTGTTACATGCTTTTGAGTTTTGCTTCAGTTCTGTCTATGGAGTGCATGCTGAAAAAACCAAGTAGGTTTTCAACTTTAAACAGAAACAGGGATTCTCTGTTTATTTATTTGGCAAACACACTAGACCAGTTTGGTTACATGTTATCTGGATCTCAGCCTAGAAAATTCCAATAAATACGCCTTTGGGGCTCTAAAATTTTAATTTAAAAAAACTCCAAAAAAATATTTTTTTAAAAAAATTTTTTCCGAACATTAAAAAAAAATTTTTTTTGAGCCTCTTTTATGTCATTAAACAAACACATTAAAAAGTACATTAAAAATTTTATTAAAATGTTTATCAAAAAATACTTTAAAAATTTCATTAAAATTTTTATCAAAAAGCACATTAAAAATTTCATTAAAATTGTCATTAAAAAGTACATTAAAAATTTTATCAAAAAGTAATTAAAAGTTTCAGTTAAAAACACATTAAATTACATTAAAGAGGTTCATCACATACATTAACTAACTGAATTTAAAATGAATTAGAAATAACATAATTACTATAGTTGGTATAAAATGCATTAGAAATATATTAACTTTGAAAAGCATTCAGTTATAATTATACACCTGCCTGGTTTTCCAATCTCAAAATTCGTTTTGATTAGTTATGAATGTCTGGACGAATGCCCCAAAAATCCTATTTAAACCAAGAGAAATAAGACAGAAAGTATTCAATTCTGCAAGGAATTCAACTTGAACATAGCAACAACAGCAATAGGTAAATATTTCTTACTTTTCCATACTAACTGTAATCAGCAAGTGAAATCAAAATGACTTTCACATTGCAAATGATTTTGAAAAACTCTTAATGCTTGGGCATAGCAAAAGCCCAAGAATACCATTACGCAAAAAATAATGCTAAACTAGACACAGTCCAAACAATCGACAATTTTGCCTTATGCTTAAAAATTTATAAACAAGCTGCAACAAAAATATAGAAGAAAAACGTGGCTCTTTGATGTGTTTCATGCCATTGACAAATTATTTTTCTAAGTTGGAATAACAAATGAATTTAAAATTAGCTACTGCTGACATTTGAATTGATTTGGTGTATCAAATGTGTAAAAGATGAATTTATTGACTATTCATTTAATAATTACTTTTAGTTAGTTTCTACTTAGTAATTGCATTTTAAGGGGTGGAAACTGTTCGAACGTCTCCTGCTGCCGAGAACAGGAGTATACGGGTCAATTTCTTCCGTATTGAGTAGGGCAGGAAAGCCAGCCAAACACATGTGCACATTTTTTAACAGTTTGGCTACAAACTGCCAAAGGGTGACAATCCAAATGATAGGCATTGGTCAGAAACAGATTAACGGATTAAAAGATTGAGAAGATACAGCAGTGAAGCCGCCCCAGAAGCATTTTGACTTCAAGAACGTGCCCTTTCCAAATCGTCACAATGCAATTCCTGAGAAATCCGAATTCAGCAAGATAACTGTGTTTGAGTTTCAGCCGTAATCAAACCACCTGTTACATTTGTTGAATTATATTTTTCTTGTTCATGATCTTAATTGTTTTATCTGTCTGTCCGGGCAGTGGAAAGAAATTTCAGAAACTAAAGTTTAATCTATTTTATTATTTACCGTCAAAAAACTTATTCTAATCTAAAATTCTGTTATCCGAGACACAGCCCACAGAATAAGATTAACAATCTATTAATATTGGCAAAAAGAAATCTTACTGCGGAAAGATTCTTACAATTCGACCATTTGGTACACTTTAGAATTCACAAAACAGACTTTTCACT